>JABUQX010087381.1:0-22500 GCA_015478945.1 Trachelipus rathkii
ATATATAATATAGTATGGACAAAAAATTTAATTACCATCCTATAAAAATGCCCCTGGGTCAAACTTCTCAACCCCATTTCAATCAAATACAAGTCTGAACTAATTCGTAATAATCAAGACGTAAATGGTTTAGTTTTCATTCGCTTTACATTACAATGAATCCCTGAACAGATTCTTTATGGATTTCGATAATTGGGCTAAGCTAGACGCAAATAAATCATGTAATAACGATTCCCTGAAGGGATTGATCACGACATCAATATACACACATACGAAAAAACTAAAATTCCGAAAAAATTTTATTTAGCTTTATCATCGCTCAAACGTCATAGTCGCATTGTAATTAGCAGGGCTGATAAAGGAAACAGTGTAGTGGTTCTAAATAAAACAGAATATTTGACAAAATGTGATGAACTTCTCCTCACTGCAAATATTCTTCTGGGAGATTGTAATGATGCTAATCCTGCAGTCAGAAGTGCGAGCCTTTTGGCTCTGTCAAACTTGTCTGGCATAGAGGAGGCTGCTATATCATCAGTAAGCAAAGCATTTGAAGATTCTTCACCACAGGTTTGTTTTGTATTCGATCTTTAACTTTTAAAAAATTCCATTTAAAATACTAATCTAACTTTTTAGAGTGAACCGCCTTAATAGAAGATGTAAAAGCTGATTTAACTTTAGTTATGTTGGTCAGAATAAATTACACGGGTTAGCAAAACTTTTCAACACCCTTATCAAAGAGGTGACAATCTAGCGGATTTACTAATCAAACTACAATTTATTTACTTTTTACCATGGGATGTCTGTCAGGGCAATCGAAGGAGGGTATTGACACCACTAACACAATTCTAAGTTTATTAAAGTAAAAAAACAAAACAAGCAGGGGAAGAAACAAACGCCAAGTTTATTTAACATAAATGAAATAGATGAAATCAGATTTAATAATATATATATAATTAATAATTAAGATATAATATATATAAATAATAATAATAAAGTAAGTTAATAATAATTTAACAACCTATATTTTTTACACAGCTATAAAGATGTAAAGGTCCTAGATATTAAGTTATAATTTTATATTACTTTTTTCTGTTTTAGGTTTTTTTTCTATATTCCTACGGTTCCTCCAAATTGTTATGCGAGGGGAATGATATGAGTATTTATTGGTAGAGACTTATTTTGATATTATTGCATTATTCAATATCTTGTGTATAACCAAAAGTTCTGTGTATTTTTACTTAATAAGATATAAAACGAATGGCTTATGATTATACCTCTCCTAACTCCTAAATCTATATTTTTTTTATTCTGTTTACCTGTCTCCTAACTCCTAAATCTAGAATCATTTGTTCTGTTTACTCATCTCCTAACTAATAAACCTAGATTCATTTATTCTGTTTACTTATCTCCTAACTTCTAAATCTAGATTTATTTGTCACGTTTAATTATATCCTAATTCCTAAATCTAGAATCATTTATTCTGATTACTTATCTCTACAACGGGGGATGATTCTTATTTAAACATCGAGCAAAGTGTATATGCCCCCCATAAATAAATAAAAAAGAGAGAGACAAGATAAACTCAGCTACACAGTAAATTTTAAGCGCATATAATATGTTTACTGAATAAACCTCTCAGCGAGTCAAGGTGCGCTGCAACCCAGGAGCTTGGTTAGCACAATCCGACTGGCTTACTACAGTTACTTATCCTCCCAATGACTGTCTAGCATCTACTAAGCCTACCTTTATTCCTATCATTATAGAAGATCGTTGCATAATCAGTTTTTCAAAAGAAATGGATAAACAAAGATCAAATCTAACAGAATACTGCCAAGAGTCGAGGTATATATCCCCGCCGTATGTCAGAGTCTAGTTATTCTTCATCGACTCTAGTGGGACCTAACTAGGGGTACATAATTCCCCCATACGGGATGGGTCTCCGGAACCTATATACTATCCGCTTCATTTGGGGTCTTTGGTGTCGGCGGGGGTTCCCCTTATACCGACCATCCCTACCTCTACGTGGGATAATGACTAGTCCTCACTCATATATATACCCTTCGTCCCCCATACTCTCACTAGGCTCTAGAGTACCCCTTAATAATAAGGAGTATACTTCATTTTGGTGAGGTCTAGTTGAACTCACTGAGTAATCCTAAACTTTACTATGATCACACTAACAATAGTTACCTAAGTGAGTTAATCTAGCTCTATAAATAACTTTTCTACCTGATTTACATTTCTTTGTTTAATTAAGCGTATAAAATAGTCGACTGATTGAAAAATATGTGTGAATCACTATGAGTTTTACTAGATCATTTATATATACGAGTAACACAGATATCCGGTAATACGCACTATATAAATTAAGCCATATATATTAATATATATATATATATATATATACTATATATATATATATATATATATATATATTATAAATATTATATATTAATCATATATATATATATATAATATTAATATTATATTATATATATATAATTAATATATATTAAGTATATATATATATAATATATATATATATATAATAAGTATATTAAATTTTATATTATATAATATATATATTGAATATATATATATATATAATATATATATATATATATATATAATATATATATATATTAATATATTATATTATATAACCTCAAAGCGGAAAAAGTTAAAGCCCAGTCTATATAACAACTGTTTTTATGGGCTAATATTACTTTACTTGCTGAATTTCTCATCTCTTATAGACAGTAAAGGCAGGTAATAAAACACTATATTAGCACTAAATATAAAAATAGTTGAAACTCGTGTTGTGATGGTGTGCCCATAATATATCAATACAACATCACTTATATCAACATATATATTATTAATATAATAAAATATATAACGTGAGCTGTATACATATAATTCCACTTTAGATACTTAAATCACGAAGACAAACAATAGTATTTGTACCAATAGCTGGTAATTTAATGATTACTGATAGTTAGTTTATAATTATACTCACAGTGTTGCCTAATACTAAAAATATACAGTAAATGGACGAAACTATGATTTTATTTAAAATAAAAAAAATGTCAAAATTACGCATATATTATGATTATGTATAATAAAAAGTACAATAAGACAGGTTAAATATAAATAATTGTAAATAAATAAGAAATACGCGGTTTAGTAAAAATTATTGTCACACTAAAAGTATGAGCAAAATAATATACGCAACTTAGAATCTTAATTGACAAAATGCACAAATTGTGACAATACATAACTGCGATCTATTATATCCTTTATTAAACAATATATTAAAGATAAACCATTACAACTAAATTATCGATTTATTAATATTTAGAATACTAATAATTATAATCCAATTATATCCCATATATATAAAAAAAATTTAACACTGTAGGTGGTTTTTATTTTTGTGCTGCAGAAAATATATAAAATTATGGAGTATATAATAATTATAATATATTATATATATATAACTATATATATATATTAGTATATATAATAATATATATTTATATATAAATATATCTATATATATATATATATATATAATTATAATTACTATATATATATATATATTAATTAATATATTCTATATATTAATATATATTAATATATATTAATTATATATAATATATATATATATATATATATATTATATATATATATATATTAATTATTTAATATATATATATTATAAGTTAATATATATATATATATATATAACTCGCCTTATACCGTTACTTTAAATCAGTATCAAAATATATGTGGTGCCTCGTTAGGACGCGAGACTATAAAGGCACTCTCATTAAGCGACGCAGAGATTCTATAAGAGCTGTTGTTGTCAATTTTAAATAAGTATGGGTTCGATATGTATTTTTATGAGTCATATTATTCATCACTGAGTGTATATATATATATATAGAACGTAAAATAATTAAATATTCAATATAAATATAAATAATAAATAATAATAATAATAATTAATAATTAATAATAATAATAATAATAATAAATAATATATATAATTATCAATAATAATATAATATTTATTTGCAGATTCAAAATTTGTAAGAAAGTGAATATTAATTAATCAATAATCAAACCCTTAATAATTATATAATAATTATATATAAATTAATTTAATTAAAGAAGAAAAGATGAATAGACATAAGAGGAGCAGTACATTATCAAGAAGAAGTCAGATAGAAAGAAGAAGAAAGAAAGAAAAAGAAGATGAAAGAAAGAAGCAACAATTAGCAATAAAAGCACTTTATAAAACCATTATAGTATAGTATAAAATTTAATTGAGACCTGTTGTTAATTACGAAGATTTCATGAACTTGAATTTTATTAAGAAACACTATTTTAGATTAATATTATGAACGCTAGTCTAGAAATTTTATAAATTTATTAATTGGGCAAAGTAATTAAAACTTTAATTTATAATTAAGTGTGATAATAAAAACCGTGCTTTTAATATTTATGGGAAGGACCCACACCAGGAACTATTCTTATATCATACTTAACTATTTCTTTGTCAATCGCCACAAATAACGCTTATAAGCTAGGAGTACTCTTAGCACGGTATTACACGATATAGAACCGGAAATCCGATTCTTCTCTTATCATACAATTTTTTCATCTTCCACTGGGTAAGGTCCTCTCATTGCCACCTTTACGTACGTTGTGTTCCTATCCTATATCGGTAGATCTGGGTAATGCTATATGAAGATAATGATATTCATGAGAGAGAAGAGATCCATTATAAGTTAGTACATTATATTTATTAGTATTATGTAAGAACTACTAAAAACTAGAGTATATTATATACATAAGGTAAGGATATAAATTACCGGCTATTAAATATTAACCACTATATTTTATTATTCCAATCTTTGTTTTAAGAAATATAAAAAGGGTGGGACTGGTTTCGTTCTCAAAAACGAATTTTAAGGCCCGGTATAAGATTGGTGTATGTAGGTAATTTAGATTATAAAATAGTTTATATATTTATATATATTATAACCTCATTTTAAACATATCTACTTTTTTTACATTCGTATTCTAACAATTCAGAGTGCACTTGACTTTGAGACTATTTAAATATTTGTTGTATTTTGAAAATATATATATATATATAATATAATATATAAATATTATATATATTATAATATATATATAAATAATTTAATATATATTATATATATATTATATTATTAATAATATTAATATATTATATATATTATATTATATATAATATAGTTATATATAATATATATATAAATATATATAAATAATAATATATATATATAATATATATATTATAAAAGTTATTACAAATGGTTTTTAGAATGAATTACAAAGTTTTATGTCAAAATGCTTCTAAGTAATCTACTTATTATTGAGGTATAAAGAATTAGTACTTTGTATTTCCTGTTTAAACATTATAAGTGATGATGATAATAAGGCACGGAGAATTTAGCTGTGTGTCTTTGAGCTTAGTCTGTTTTAAAAGATTAGTGTTATTTGAGGCGACTATATATAGCACCTATAATATAAGCTTTAGCGTACAATAAAATGATAGTGTGCCTTACGCGTATAGGCGCATAGGCGATAATCTATAACTCAATGCCCTGATCCTGATATAATATATAATATAGGTATTTATATAAATAGTAGGTTATATTAATAATATTATAAAGTGACTTGTATATATTATATTTATATATATAATATATTTAATATATAATATAATATATAATAATATTATTTATATATAATAATATTATATATAATTATGTTAATTACATAGTTATATTTTAAAAGAACATATTAAAATATTAGTATATAATATCACATTTTTTATATTATTTATAAATTAAGGAGGGTATAGTCAACAGGTATGTATGCTATTACCGGCAAAATAATGTTATTTTTATTTCCATATATGTCATAATATACCAAATGTTAACAGCTTAAATAGGGTGAGACCGGTCCCAATAAAAATTCCTTGATATAATATGCTTATATTTATAGTAGGTGAGAACCAATAGCCCTCAATTAAAAACTATTTCCAGTCTGTATTGTCAAAGGCTTAATCTGCAATGTTAAATATTTCTGTTATATCCATCATGCATGGCCGTGCTGGTGGTACCGCAATAGCGGGACTTGTTTTGATATTAATACATATTTTGAGTTATATAGTATATACTTAGAATTGATTGAGCTGATTGCACGTGGATGCTGAGATAGTTAGTTATTTATTATAATTAGTTTTTAAAATACCGATTTGTGTTAAAGAGATATATTGCAGTATTAATCTATATCATAATAGTTGAATAGTAGTATAAATGATTTTTATAATATATATATATATAATTATATAATATTATATATATATATTATATATTATAATATATATATAACTATGATAATTATATATATAGTATTATATATTATATATATATATATATTAAAATATATATTATATATTAATATATATTAAAATAATATTATATTAAATAATATAATAATATAGTAAATTAATATAATATTATATATTAATAAACATTAATATATTATAATAATAATATATATTATATATATAATATTATAATATATATTATATAATTAATATATATATATATATATATTTTTATTATAATACAAGTGTATGTAGGTTACTTTACTTGTGTAGTGTTATTGCTAATATTTATTTTAGTTTAGAGGTGTGGTAAGTTCGAATCTCAAATTTCATACGTTAACTATATATTGTCCTGATTAGGAAACGAAAGTGATTGTCGTATTCTTAGTAGAAATAAACTTATTGATAAACATGTAAGTAATAAATCCAAATCCCTCTACGCCTACTCTTAGAGTATTGAGCTTGGTATATATTATATATATAATATATATATATATATCATATATATATATATACATATATATATATAATAATGTATAATCTATACATATATATATATTATTTTATATTATTTTATATATATATATATATTATTATTTTTACTATTATAATAATATAATATTTATATAATTAATAAATAGATACAAATATATATAAATATGAGAGATAGTTTAGCAATACCTATTATTTATTATTAACTTTTAAGCTATATTATAATACTTTATACACATATATATAATATATATATTGTATTATTTTTATACATAGCTAATAGCGTATACTAGTAATCGATTATATCACAGGATTTAGCCACATAAAAATAATTAATTATAATTGTTAATCAGGGTAGCGGGAGCGCGAAGAACCCAACTCCAAGTGCTATCCACCAAATCTCTTCGAGCCTATGTCTTCTACCTGACCATAAATGAAAGAAAATTTTACAATGGATTATATACTTTTTGCAGAACTAGTAAAAATTCTGTAAGAAGATTCCAATACACATAGGAAGAAGTTGTTGCTTGAAAACATCAAATTTTTCTTGCCTTTTTCTGCATGGAGTCAGAATATTCTATATCATGCGATATAATTAGCCACTGCATTAAACTGATATATACCTCTCTTGGAATACTAGTTGGAAGGACAGGCCCAGTATTTCTTGCAAATTGTTTCTCGGAGGGGGGTAATTCCTCTTTCTCCTCTCCTTATCGCAGCTGCTAAGATCATCCATTTTGAGATTTGTGGGGGAGGGTATTTTTTCTTGTGATAGTTTTCCATCATTTGTACTTACAAGTCTTGTTTTTGTTATGAGACGTGGTTACTATCTCACTACTAGGTTCTGTGAGAGAATTTAATTCCAACGTGAACCTATTATTGATTTAACTTGTACGAAGGTATTTGGTTTCTGTAATTTCGTTTTTTCTTTCTTGAAACTGGAGTAACGAATTAATAGGCTAGATTCGAAGGATGGAAAGTTTTTTTCAAACTGCAAACACAAAGTAACGATATTCTAATTGTTTTTCAAATATTTGTGTTACAAAAAAAAACTGTTTTTATAACGGGGATAACTTAAGTAAGATTGGGCAAATAGTTGGATGGATAAGGTCATTAATTTCCAACAGGATACCAAAGCGTTTTTTTTATAGGTGCTCAAGGTTTATTAACATATTTCCTTCTTTGAAATCGCTCCTTCCATCAATTTTTTCATTTGAAGAAAGGTTTCCAAATGCTTCCTTAGTCTTTGAGATTAATGGTATTTCACAGGAGACAGAAGCTGTAGAAGCCTTTGATGTTTTTTCCTAATCTCTTGAGACTCTGTTGACTGCAAATTATTAGAACTTATGCTGTGAGTATCATGAGTCATCTTATCTATCAGTTGGTTATTTGTAGTATAATCACATGGTCTTCGTGCTTGCATGAATTAAAAGTTTGCATTCAGATGCAATCTTAAGGAAATATTTTTTATTAATATATTATATTTTAATCAAATCTCGATGATGTGAAGATATACCCAGCCGCCAGCTAAGGTAGGCCTGAACAAGGGCCAAAAAGAGCGATGGCAGTGTATGCGTGATTGCGGAGCTTTTAATACCATTGAATGCGGATGCGGTATGTTTTGCATTTGCCATCACTTTTATATAATATCCAAATAATTTATAGTTGAATTAGTATAATATATATATATATTTAATTATATATATTATTATATAAATAAATATTTTATTATAAATATACAGTAATTATGTAGGAGTTAGGGATATATATATATTATAAATGTATGATATTTATATATATTATATAGGTTAGTGGTAATTATATATATATATAATATATGATTTAGTACTAAATAGGTTTATATTATATATGATCCGGGTGAGGTGGTTAATTTATAGGGTATATTAGTTAGTAAGAGAAGTAAGAAGGTAAATAAGGTAAATTTTAGGGATAGGTTATTGTATAATTATGATTACCTACTATTATACCTATATATTTTATATATAATAATTATTAAGGCATAGAGCATGAATTATATTTTTTAATATTATATCCTTAATATTAATATACTAATATATTATATATATATATATATAATATATATATATATATATATATATACTATGTTTTGCGTTTAGTAATTATTTTATAACTTATTTTACCTGAATTTGTTAGAATATTTTACATTTGGAAAATATTATTGAAGCATTTTTTTTTTCTATAAATATAATATTTCCTATAAGAACGCGACGGAGGATTTACGGGGCTCCCCTGGGCCAACTCTATTTTAGCGCTGGGGGCTACATGTATCATTAGAACTAGATCTTTCTAATTGTTATTTTTTGGGGTATAAAAACAATATGGGTTTTACTGGAAAGGATAAATTTTAACATGGGCTAGGGCTTTTAATATTTATCATGTTCAAGTAAAATTATTGGTCGTAACACCTTACGAAATTTAGTAGATTAGGGGGACTACCTAATTCTATAAATATCTATAGTGCAACTATATGTATGAAAATACCAATATATGCTAAATCAAGGTTTTTTATATATATTATAGGGCCATATAGGTAGTTAAAAGTATATATATACTATATATATATATATATCCATTAGTATAAATATATTTATTATATATTTTAATATATAAATAATATATATATTTTATTATATTATATATAATATATATATATATTTATAATATTCTTATTTTACTATGAAAGGGTTACGTAATACAGTGAGTATATATATTATATAAAATTATTAATAGTAGATATTTATATAGTTTAGGTTATAATGAATATATAATAACTATATCTGATGTCTGGTGGTCCGTTTATGGGAAATGAAATGTAGTTTAAAAATATTCAGAAAGTAAATAGAAAAAATTAGAAGGGATGACATAAGCGAAAGAGAGAAAATTACATAAGGAATGCTAAAGAGGAAATGTATACCACGGTTCCTATTAATTTCTTTAGGGCATATCTTAATTTAATATTATTTATTTATACTAATGGTTTTAATGGAATTTAAGTGGGTAAGCCCCACGGTACCCTCCTAAAAGTAACTTTTGGATTCTTAGGAAAGAAAGAGTTGAAATCAAAAATGGTCCAGAATTGGGAAAGTACATCAAACATCGACAGAGACGAACTTATATGTGATAATAAATATCTTCTCGATTTGTTATTTATAGAGAAATTTTATATATATTTATAAAGTCAAAAATCAAATTATTATATTAAAACAATTTTATTCCAACTTTAAATAAATAATCTCATGATGAAGCAAGCAATAATTTTCACAACCAAGGTGTTCTTAAAAGAAATTCATTAATTATCGAATCGCAAAAAATAGGCTCGTCTTCTTGAATATTGACTAATATAATAGAGGGCTTGTTGTAACCACTGGCAACCAGAATCATCTAGTCCTCAAAAGTACTCTCTATTTAAGGCTAGCTTGAGGATGGAACCCTGCAACACGTTTTTTTGTGAAATCTTCCCAATGAACAGATGCTATTCCAGATTCACAGCCAAAGTGGACTGGAGCAGCTGACGCCACCTCCCGGAGGATGTTGGGGATAGCGGCTCTTATGTATAATAAATATATTATTTATTATATTGGGATATTAAATTATAAATAGGATATATAGTATTAAATCACTGGGTATTTAAATAAAGTGATATAGGGTTAACTCACTAATAGTATAATATCATACTGGATATTAATATTTATTATAGGTTGTAATATATATATATATATTGAGGGTGTGAATTATATATATATATTATGGTATATATATATACCCTATAAAATTACCTAGGATACTAGCTATTATAAGGTAATATTTATATATATTTGATATAATAATAACTATACATAAAAATTCTATTTGATTAAATTTCAGTAAAGTTTAGATTACTTATCAGGTCAATATTATATATATATATATATATATATATATATAATACAATAGTTATTATATATATTATATATCATATTATTTTATATTATTGGTTAATATTTAAAATGACTATATATAATTATTATTTTACAGTTAAGGAACTAGCCAAAAGTCTTTTGATAAACCACTGATACGACCTCGTTAGCACTCTATGTTCATAGACTATATTCTTTCTATTGTGATAAAACAATATTTACTAAAGGGTATATATATTAATGATAATCTACTTTTCTTCGTAGTTTTTATATTTATTTCTTTAATATAAAGCAGTAAATTATTTAATTCGTAATCATTTGAACGAAATTTTGGATTTTATTTTATGCTAAATCTATAATAAATCTTGAGAAAAGTAACAAGCTATGTTATGAAAAGTACAATATCCACTGAAAAAATCCTGGTTTTTATATATAATAATATTTTATATATATCTATATAGTAGGAGGTACCCGAGGATATATACTAGTATGTATAAGTAGTATAAATTATTAAGTGTTAAGGGATATATATATATATATTTAATATATTTTATTTTGTATTTAATATTGTTTTTATTATTAATACTATAATATATATATGATATATATAATATATATATATATATATATTCCATTGTGTTGTGTGTGTGTTGTGTTGTGTGTGTGGTGTGTGTGTTTTGTGTGTGTAATGTGTGTGTGTGTGAACAGGGTGTGTGTGTGTGGGTGTATGTGTGTGTGCGCGCTATCAGTATCAATTCAAATCTGCATCCATTATTCAATGAATGGTTATGTTGGCATGCTATCTAAGTAATGGCCAATTAAAAAAAAATTTAGGATCCTACCATTTCTCTCACATTACTTGTTAATGGTAAGAAATAAATGGACGAATAATATTTCTCCATATGTAATTAAATTTATAGCTTGTACTACTGCTTAAGGCTTCCTATATTAAACATGATTAAATACATTTCTTTCAAACGTTTCATTAATTATTTTGTGGCAAAAATATTGAAATCAATGTAGTAATATCTTTATCAGCAACAGTTTCTGTAGAAATGACTAGAGATAATGGTCCTTTTAATTTTTATAAATTATATGGCGAGTTAGCCATGGTTCGAATTATCCAATCAACTGATTCAAGAGTCTTGTAGTTTTAGAATATATTATTATATATATATACTATATATATATATATTATATAACCTTTATAATAATTTATATACCCTAAATATTAATTAGGCCATAATATGGATATATAGGTATAATTTATTTCTAATATATATATATATATATTAGTCATATATATATAATCATATATTTATAATATTATATTAGGGAATTATTTAAAGTAGGGTAATATATATATATATAACTTATATATATATATAATTATATGGGTATAAGGGTCTATATTCTATTCCAGGTATATATATATGTTAGTATATATACCCCATTAATAATATATATATATATAAAATGCTTGGAAATATGAAAGCAACTGGAACCTACTTTAGGTAATAATGCTTCTGTTTATTATTATTATGTAAATCCCTTATTAATTAGGACTTCACTTGGTATCATGGACTATATGAATATAAATAAAATCAAAACCACTTTCAGCTATTAACGGTAAAATTACTCCATTGAGGAGAGTTCAATATTTTACCATTTTAGGCTTAAATAAACTCCCGCTAAAGGTTTTTTTAATTCTTTATGTGTTGCGTGGTGTTAACCTACGGATACTTGAAAGGCAAATGGAATAAAGATCTATATCGGCACCACAGGTCGGTATCTCTACCTGTGTGTTGCTACTTTAAAGTATTTTAAACCTTATTCAGTAGGTTTTCTTGGGAGGGTGGGTTTCCCAAAGGCTATTAATTTTCTTGTTTATTTAAAAAATAATTCAAGTAGCAAATTATTTTAAGGGTCTTAAAGACAATTGATTTCATGGGAATCAAAGGAGTATGGATCCAACAGAGCGGTAAATTCTCTGATCACTGAATATATTGACTGACAGGTTTTCACATAAAGGCACGAACCCGTCCAAACGTTGTTTGCACGTTGAAGGGTCTTCAGGGAGACTAGATTGGTGGAGTGTAAGTATAGACGCGGCTAGCACTGTCAACGAGTTATCTACGGGCGGGTGCACCGAACTATCGATGATACCGGTCATTAATACAGGGTGCACTAACTGTATCGCGAGGCGTGCCAGTGACTCACATCCAACAGATAAGATCTAGTTACTGTTACAATGTAGGTTTGAGAATCTTAGAAAGTGATAGTTGGTTGGATTGTCAAGGGGGCCTGGCCAATGGATTTGTTTATCAGTCTGAAGAGTAAGTTTTTGACAGTACAAATTTATTATCTTTTCAACCAAACTCATTTAAACAGCTTTAAATGGAGTAGTTCCTGTCCGGATATTATTTTATACGACTTAGCAGGGGGTCCATATCTCGTTATCATTGAATTCCTTGTTGTGAATTGAGTTTGTTATTCGGCTAAATATTTGAGCACAGTGTATTCATTCGTAATTGCTTTGCTAGAACCTGTGCTAGAGTTACTGTTTAAGTATTTTCACCAATATCGGCAGTTGGGATATATGTTGATATTGTGTTTTAATTGTCATTGTAGTCCGTTGTACGGTTTATTTTATCAAAGTTGAACGCATATGATTTTATGCGTATTGGTGAAATAGTGTTTGCTATTGCAACAATACCCATTACTTGGAAACAATTAAAATAATTTAATACTTTATATTTTATGCTTTTATAAATATATATATATATATATAATATATATATATATTTATTAATATTGTTTAGATAGGCAGTAAAATTTACAAAGTTGAGCGAAGCAAAATAGTGGTTTTCGAAATTCCCGATTTTCACTTGATTTGTGTTCTGGGGCGAAATGAATCATTTTTGACACTAATTTTTCAAAATTTTACTATAAATGTTTAAACTAGTATATATATATATAAATATATATATATATAGGGGTATATAGTATATATATATATCTATATAAATATATATATTATAAATATATTATTTAATAATTAATAATATAATTATATATATTATATAATAACAATAGTATTTTTGTGGTTAGAAATTTGTTTTCCTGCGTGTATCAGTAGGAGCCAAATTTTAGAATTTTGGTAGAAAACGTGATTGCGATTCGTGCATTGTGAAGTGACTTTGTTGACGAACGATTTATTTTATAATTTGTTTTGATTACAACGATTATAACTATGGCTACTTCTAATGCTGAATTTGTGGAGATGTGCAAATCAATGGGTTTTTCGGGCAAGGAACTCGCTGCTGCACTAAGAGATAGAATGGCTCAAGAAGCCGCGCTGGAGCAACAGAAGATAGCTGCTGCTTTGGAGGAAAAGAAGGTTGCTGCTGCTTTAGAAGAAAAAAGGTTAGCGCTTGAAGCTGAAAGGGAGAAAGCTAAGCTTGAAGATGAAAGAGAGAAAGTGCAAAGCTAAGCTTGAAGCTGAGAGTAGAAAAAGCTAAGCTTGAAGCTGAAGCGGGAGTAGAGAAAGCTAAGATCGAAGCTGAAGCTCAAAGAGTTAAGTTGGAGGCAGAAAAAGATGCAAGAAGAAGCATAAAAGATGCTACAAATGAAGCCATGGCGTCGTAAGATAAACAGTCCACATGAACGCAGGCAGTAGCTTCACAAGCACACAGGCAGCGCCACAGCCTTCTAGCGCAATAAGATACCCGAAGCTGTTGAAACTCCATTCTTTCGATGAGAAAGAAATGATATAGAGATACTTGTTGATGTTTTGAAAAACAAGCGGAGGGCAGAAACGATCATCCCTGAGAAAAGCGAGCATTTGTTTTTAGTGTTTCCTTACAATAAGGCGGTGCCATGTGTTCAACAATATACTGTTGAAGGCTTAAGATACTAATGAAGGTACTAAAAAGCTTTAATTAGAGAGGTATAGTCTCACTGAAAGTGGGAATACTGGTGCTAAGTACAGGAAGACCATGAGTCTACGAGGATGACGCAATCCTAGGTGTATCTACAGAAGATAATCGAAGCTCTAAAGAAGTGGATTACTGCAGCAAATGTAAAACTGACACCAGATGATCTCATTGAGTTTTTCTCAGTGCAAGTATTTAAATACTGTCCCGAAAGAACTCGCTACTTACCTGAGGGAGACAAAGAAGAAGAATACCGGGGAAGAGATCATAGCTAGTCAGAGGGATACATGGAGAAGTCTCATCGTTTAAGTTCGTCACAACAGCACGAACGAATCACAGGATCAGCTGATAAAGCCATAAGTAATAATTTTAATCGAAGCAGTGTTTACTCTATCGAATGTAATCATTAAAAGCAACGATCATCATACGAAGGGTAACAAAACAATAAAGTAAGATCGGTGTGGAAGCGGCGATAGACAGGGTCACCGTCGAGTAAGCAGTGAGCCAGGGTGTGATCACTGCTTCAAGTGTCAAAGGAGAGGGCATCTCGCAAAAGACTGTAGAGCCCCTCCATATTTCAACAATAGTGGAAAGAGGACAGAGTAGTTCAGGCAGAAGAAAGAGGAAAGACAAGACACGGAGCATCCCGGAGTCTCTGAAAGAGCGGAGTAAGTCCTGAATGGTTCAGGTGAAGAGCCCGATCCTGACTGAAGTAGAGAAGGTGAAAATGACAGATTGTCACACCTACCTGTGACTTATGGGAAAATGGTTGAATGGCTAATCAAAGTCAAAACCCTCCGTGAATACCGGTTGTAATGTTGTAAAGTTGTGTCGAAAGAATTCGTAACAGAGAGGTGTTAATGTGGGAGATCACATGAAGAAGATTGTTGGATCTGCATCGTGATAGAAGCTCCTCTCCGCAAAGTATAGATGTGAAACCCTTATTACGTGGTAGGACAACCGCCAGCGGTTCTGCCGGAAGTCGTCTATGATTTGGTCATTGGGGAAATACAAAGGTGCATTGCCCCGAGTACAGCTAACTCGCATGGAAGTCGATGCGTGTCGAGGTCTCGTAAAGTAGAAGACGAGAATAACCATAGAAATTCTTATTCCCATCGCCGAGAACGCGAGGAAGATTTTCAGGAAGAATCTGTTCAAACAAATCATAGTTTTTGAATGGCGAGTTTGGAGATGAGGGAAGTATTTTACAGAGGGGAAACCGTCCAAACCGCCATACAATCCCTGGACATCATCAGAGTGTCAAACCAAACCGCGGAGCATCACTGAACGTGATGAAGGGTCCATGTCAATCTAAGGGTGAAGAGGTCACAAAAAAAGAAGAAGTTTGAAGTCCTATAAAACACTAAGAGAATGTTGAAGAAGGTACAACGAAAGTACCGGTGTCACGTGACATGCAAATGAGAGAGTACATGCTGGTCTGACGAAGTAGATCTTGTTAATGAGGATGGTGAGTTATTGAGAGGTGAGATAGCCGCTCATATACAAAGTTCCATCAAGGAAAAGGCAGTACTGTGGGAGAAGAAGAAGCACCTCGCAGAAGCATAGAACTTGTAGCATAAAGTTATAGAGGGTGCGGCGAAATTATTGATGAAATGAAAGATTCACAGTGGGAAGAGAGGGGAAGATAAAGAACAGTGTAGTGTAAAGGAGTTGTGATCGGTAATGCCGAAACGCAGAGAGAAATTAAGAGTCATCCTCAGCATATTGCCTGGGACAGTTCAGAAATTTATTGGCGTTAGGATTAAAAGATGGAAAACAAGGGGAGAGCAAGTTCAATTGGAAGCTGTTTAGTGATGAGGAAAAGTCATTGTGCCATAATACTTTTCGGTAAAAGAAGTGAAGATGAGACGCCGAGACTGCCTCGGAAAATTGTACAGTCGGTTAAGATGTTAGGGGCACAATGAAAGTTTGAAATATAGTTCTTAAGAGAAGATTCGACAAGCATTGGAAAATGTTTGGAAATAAAGGAAGATATTGCGGAGAGTAATGAGAAAATATACTTCGGTATGGTTAAAGAAGAAATGTCAGTAAAAGAGGAGAGATGTAGAACTGATTGTAGAGGCGAGAAGTATGATGATGGTAAGAAGACACATGTAAAGAGTTATCATGTGCTGAAATTATTGCGTGCAAGGAAGACGATAGGAGTTAGCAGGAAGGGTGAAAAGTGTCGAAAGAGACACAGAAAGACAAAGAAATGTGTGATATTATGGAAGAAGTTGGAGAGAAAAGGAGATGACGAAGAGAGAAGAGGATGTAGGTCTGGAAGAAAGGGTGTAAGGAGAACACTGATGATTGTGTACCAAAGTAAAATGCCGACTGTTAAGGTCATGTTGGGAATATTGGACGAAAGAAATGAGGCCGACTATTTTGTCGAATGTATGTTCAATATATTCTCTTGACCGGCAGCGAACACTCCGAAAATCTAAGAACTGTCTACAGAACTCCAAGAGGAAGGATTTCACCATGCCGAACCGACGAAGTGCAGTTTTGCCTCGTCGGAGTGTTGAGTTCTTAGTCATTTTATTGGCAATGGCACAAAAGGATTACATGAAGACAATGTAATCAAAAATCAAAGAAGACAGAGCCACTAGGAATAAAAGCCAGTAAGGTCTTTCTTGGGGCTCACTGGTTAACTACCAGGATTTTGTGAAGAACTAATGCCAATTGGCAGCGCCATTTGACTGACTAACAAAAAAGGTGAACCGAACAAAGATTAGATGGCGGTGGGGAGTCCATACATCAGCAGGCGTAGGCGTTCGAAAAGCTGAAAGAAGCTTTAAGCTCGAAACCGATATTAAAGATGCCAAGTTGGAGAAGACATTCACATCTATAAGTGGATGCATCCGGCACCTCACTAGGATATGTCCTCCTACAGGAAGACGGAGGAATCCTCCATCCAGTCGCATACGGAAGTAAGAAATTGTCTGAAACCCAGCAGAGGTATTCAACTTTGGAGAAGGAGGCGTTAGCGATTGTAATGGGCATCAGGAAATTCGAGCCATACCTCTATGGAAGGAATTTGTTCTTCAGTCGGATCACAGACCGCTGACGGCTATGAACAAGAAGAGGTATGAAAATAACAGGATAATGAGGTGGTCTTTATACCTCCAAAGATTTCGGTTTATCCTGAACCACATTAGTGGTAAAGATAACGTCATTGCTGACTACCTAAGTAGATCATATGCCGATGATGCATTGGATTCGTCTGCAGAAGTCCCTACAGAAGAAGGAGCGCTGTGAAAATGAAGCCAATGTTCTATCATCATGTAAATAAAGCAAATGTAGCCATTTGCTTCATGTTGGGTGGCCCAAAGATGTAGGCAGTATTACATGAAGGATATAAATTTTTAATTTTTTTTTTTAAAATAGAGGTTATGTTTTTCCATAGAAATTTTTTTTTTTTTTTTTTTTTTTGTCTATATACCAAATGTAAGCTGCAAAGGCCCGGTCAAAATTCTGTAATATGCTTAATATTGTATAGGAGAAACAATAAGCCAATGAAAAAATCATCTTTTAAAGCTTATCTTTTTAATCTGGAATTATCCATTGTCATTGTGTTGTCAAAGTTATTAATAATAATATTATTATTATTATTATTATTATTATTATTATTATTATTATTATTATTATTATTATTATTATTATTATTATTATTTTAATATTTTAAACGATTTGTAAGGATATTGCGTATTACTATTATTATAAATGATTTTTATATATATATATATATCTAATAATATATATTTATATATATATAATATAATAATATAATAGTGATTGAATAAATGCATTTTGTTAAGGTGTGGTAGTTCGAAATCTCAATTTACGTTTAACTTTTTTGTCCTATTGGAACGAAGGATTGTCGTTTCTTGAGAAATAATATGATACTGTAAGAAATGCCAATCCCGCCTACTCTTGAGATGGCTTGTATATATTTGTTTTTCTAAATTAATTGATAAATGTATACATTATTTTACTTTCTGTAATGTAGAGCAAGTGTACTCCTTCTGCAAAGAAAAAAATAAAGGTATTACTTATTTTCACGTAAAACAAGAATAAATTTTTACACATCTTGAAACACTTAAAACCAGGGTTTATAGTTGGTAGTTTGAAGCCTCATATATCTCGATCATTTTTATTATTATTGTTAAATTGTAGTATCTGTAACCACAAAGTAGTGTTTTGTATCTCAATGTTTTATTACAAATGTGAATGTTATTTTATGGTTAAATAACATCCTCATATATTTTACAGTGTATAAAAAAAAGTAGTTTCTGTTCTTGGGTTGATCAAAGTAATATAGAGTTTGGTGCTCTTAGCATTTGTGATTATTTTAAATAGTTTCTTATGGTGCATTTGGTATACTACGAGTGTCGTCTGCAATATTGATTGTTGTAAATGTGCATTGCTGTTTGGAGCGGTGCTAGACTGTTACTAGGCAAGTAAAGCCTTGTACTTGATTAGAATAATTTAATTTTCTGGAAAGTTTCGCGAACATTAATACTATTGTGGTAATGAAATATAAAACGTTTGTAAATTAACTATATCATTTGTTTAATATACGTATGATTAACTGTTACAGCCACGATTTTATTTGCAATAAAAGATTATTTATTTACTAATATGGCAACTCATTTGTATAAGACGTAACTGTAAAACGTAAACAGTCTGATCTTGTAATGAAGTGTGATCAACATCTGAACAAAATCGACAATTTGTATTAAATTTCAATTTGATTAATTTTAAAGTAAAGTTTTAAAGATTACTTATCAAGTCATCCAGTCTGTATATTTTGTTACCAATAGATTTTAATTAATAAGCATTTTTGAACATAAATATTATATATTTTTATAATACATATTAGAACTTGTGTTATGCATAAAGATAAAAGTTAAGAACATGTTTTAATAATCTGTTGTTTGCACATATCACTTTGATGCACATGTAAGTCAAATGTACATCAAGTATTGATCAAACGAAGCAGGTAAATTCTCTGATAACGAATAATATTGACTGAACGATGGTTTTCACATAAAGCAACGAAACCCGTTCAATTACCGTTGTTTCACTTGAAGGGTCTTCAGGGAGATCCGTTGGTAAGTTGTAAGTATAAAGTCGCATTGTATTATTGCACAGGCCAGTGACTCACCAACAGGAGATCTAGATACTTGTTACATATAAGGTTTGAGCATCTGAGAAGAGTGCTTAGTTGGTGGAATGTCAGGGGGCCTGGCCAAGGATTTGTTTATCATTCTGAAGAGTAAGTTTTTGACATATAATTTAATTATCTTTTCACCAAACTCCCATTACAATA
Source organism: Trachelipus rathkii (assembly GCA_015478945.1). Classification (NCBI taxonomy): domain Eukaryota; kingdom Metazoa; phylum Arthropoda; class Malacostraca; order Isopoda; family Trachelipodidae; genus Trachelipus; species Trachelipus rathkii. The sequence goes on from JABUQX010087381.1 coordinate 20,152, forward strand.
TATATATATATATATAGTATAATAGTAGTATAATATATATATATTATATATATATAATACTATATATATATATATATTATATATATTAAGATATTATATATATTATCATATATATTATATATATATATATATATATAATATATATATATATATATAATTATATATATATATATATTAATAATATATGATATATATATATTATATATATATATATATAGGTAGTGGTAAGAGAGAGAGGAGAGAGAGGCCCCATAGATAAAAAGAGCGGGGTGCCCACCTCTGATCTATATATATATATATATATATATATATATATAATATATATACTATAGTAGTGATAAATATATATATAATTTATATTATATAAGTATATATATATTATATATAAATATTGGTATATATATATATATATATATTATATATATATATATATATATATTATATGATATAATATATATATATATATATATATATATAATATATTATATATAATATAATATAAATATATATATTTTATAAATAATATATAAATATATATAGATTTATATATATTTATATATAATAATATATATATATTATATATATATAACTTATCTATATTATTATAATTATATATATATATTAATATATACGTGGTTGTGTGTGTGTGTGTGTGTGTGTGTGTGTTAAATATTGCACAATCGCAATTTATTTTTTAGATCTTAAATAAAGAACTTAAAGTGGAAGGTAAAGAATTACTGGCTTCTCCGGGATTGACCACCGCATGTTGCGAAGTGAGGACAATATGCTCGATGCCTTATCGACTGAGCCATCCCCCAACCCAAAAAGTTAAGTTCAAGAACATTTTTAAAGCAATCGAGTTCCCTTCAAGGCGACATCACCAGGTGTCCAACCTGTCCTATCCCTTCGTTCTTAATAAATATGTAGGTTGTTTAAATATTTGTCATAATCGCTATTTATTATTTAGATTAATAAAGAACATAAGTGGGAAGGTAAAGAATTAACTGCCTTCTCCGGGATTGACCACCGCTATGTTGCGAAATGAGGAAAATATGCTCGATGCTTTACGACTGAGCCATTTTCGGTTCGAAAGATTTACATAAATTGAAATAGAGAACTAAGAGACTACAATTCTTTATTTAAGATCTAAATAATAAATTGCGATTTTGCAATATTTAACACCTACATATTATTAAGAACGAGGGATAGGACAGGCTGGACACCTGGTGATGTCGCCTTGAAGGAACTCGATTGATTTAAAACGTTTTGAACTGAACGTTTTTGGGTTGGGATGCTCAGTCGGTAAAAGCATCGAACATATTGTCTTATTTCTCACACAAGCGGTGTTCTAATCCCGGAGAAGGTAGGTAATTCTTTACCTTCCCATTTATGCTCTTTATTTAAGATCTAAATATTAAATTGCCACACATATTTAACACCTACATATTATTAAGAACGGGTAGGAAGCTGGACACCGGTGATGTCGCCTTGAAGGGAACTGGATTGCTTTAAAACTGTTCTGAACTTCAACTTTTTTTGGGTGGGGATGCTCAGTCGTAAAGCATCGAGCATATTGTTCTCATTTCGCAACAAGTCTGTGTTCAATCGGAGAGGCAGTAATTCTTTACCTTCCCACTTATATTTTTATTTAAGATCTAAATAATAAATTGCGATTATTGTAATATTTATCACTACATATTATCAAGAAACGAAGGGATAGGAAACAGGCTGGACACCTTGGTGATGTTCGCCTTGAAGGGAACTCGATTGCTTTAAATCTGTCTGAACTCAAAATTTTTTGGGTTGGTGATTGGCTTAGTCGTAAGACATCGAGCATATTGTCCTCATTCTCAACAGGCGGTGGTTCAATCCCGGAGAAGGCCGTAATTCTTTACCTTCCCACTTATGTTCTTATTAAGATCTAAATAATAAATTGCGATTTATGTATATTTATCAACCTACATATTATTAAGGACGAGGGATAGGACAGGCTGGAACACCTGTGATGTCGCCTTGAAGGAACTCGATTGCTTTAAAACTGTTCTTGACTTTACTTTTTTTTGGGTTGGTGGATGGCTCAGTCGTAAAGCATCGAGCATATCGTCCTCATTTCGCAACAAGGCCTGTGTTCAAGTCCCGGAGATGGCAGTAATTCTTTACCTTCCCACTTATGTTCTTTTTTAAGATCTAAATAATAACATTGCGATTATGTATATTTTATCACCTATTTTTTAAAATTATAAGAAAGGACAGGCTGGACACCTGTGATGTCGCCTTGAAGGGAACTCGATTGCTTTAAATCTGTTCTTGAACTCAATTTTTTGGGTTGAGGGATAGCTAGTGTAAAGC
>JABUQX010087382.1:0-28485 GCA_015478945.1 Trachelipus rathkii
TAACCCTGCAACGATTCGAGCAAGTGAAAATTAGTAAGTGATAGGAGAACGAGTTTTCCATGCCCGATACGCATTGTCTCTCTCCTGAATGGCGCGAGAACAAGCTCCATCGAACCATGGATTTTGAGGAGAAAAAGATTTAGTTAAAGATGGAATGAACCTGTTCATTCCATCGGCGATTACGACCCCTACCTTTTCAGCAGTTACCTATTGTATGCATTGAGGTGTAAATTTAGAACGCAGCTCATTCAAGACAGAAGGAGTGGATGCTTGTTACCTGCTCCTTATACATCAGGAAAGTCACTCTCTCCTCAACTTCACCCTCAGATGGACCATATGTTACAACCACACATACCTTAACCTTTTCAAAAATAAATTTAACAATCAAAAATCTAGTACTCACACAAAGAAAATCCAAAATAGCTCTGTGCTACAAGTCACTCATCAGAATCGCTACTCCTCCTCCTCTCTACTCCAGCACACAAACATTTTATCCCACACCAACTGTCTTTACCACTTTCTTTCGGTGTGAAGAAAGGGGTAAATAAGAGAATAAATGAAAGTACGTTGAGAGGGTTTGGTCATGTGGAAAGGATGAATGACAGTCGGTTGGTTAAGCGGATGTATAGTGGTGACTGGTGAGTGTGTTGGGAATCGCCCGACTGGGAGACCGAAGAAAAAGTGTATTGAGTCAGAAAACGAATCTCTGAAGGAGAAAAATGTGAGTTTGGCAGAGGCGAGAATAAAGGTGCATAAATAGGAGTGAATGGCGGTGTTTTGTGAGGGGGTATGGTTGTGGCCCACCTGGGCCAGGGGATGAACCCTACACTTGACGATTTACCATAGTGAGGATCCGTCGAGGTCCCGTGAAGCTCTAGGGTGGATTTTCTGACTGCGACGAGTTCTTACTAATTAATGGTACAGAGGGGTCGGTAAGGCTGGGCTTTCTTTTCGACTTTTGTCATATTCTTCTACTGCTTTTCTTTTCCGATGCTTGTCAAGCACCTTACTCCCAGTCTTGGGAATTAAAAGGAAGAAGAAGAAAGAAAGAAAGAAATACATTAATATAAATTATGTAAATACTATGTAACAGAAAAATTTAAAATATTGATATTGAGGAAAAAAAATTAAACAAATAAGACATGGTTCTTATTTACAAAATAACAAAAAAAAACTTTAAAAGAAAAAAAACTTTTTTCCGTACCCTGTATGCATATAGGATGTTAAGTTGTCCTGGAACACTCCTCCATTGCCTAGTAGTTTGTCCCCTTCACACCTCATTTAAACAGACGGTAAATCAAGCGTGCTTTCGACCAACACTGGAGTCTATAATCTTATCCAGTAGGTACTACGTTCTTCTTAATACACCACACACACTATATACAAAATCACACTCTTTTATCAACTGAATAAAAATGGTGACCACCCATGTATCTTTGGAGAAGCCATGGTGGGCGACTCTAAAGGTAGCACCTCGTTCACCACTTCCCCAATCACCACATGGGAGTTGGCAGCCTCCGATTATGGAGTTGGTGTCTAAACGAACTTGCCGACTTGTACTAGCACACAGCCCTCTTTCGTCATTAATTTTTATAAACAATGAGGTATTTTATCTAATCTCAACTTTCCTGAACACCAACCCTCTTTCTCTACTAAATATCTCATCTCTTGTTCTTACATGAAATCTGATGATTGAGGACTCCAACAACAAACCCTGCTTTGTTCCATCTTACTGTCTATATTCTCAATTTTCATCCAAATGCAGATGATGTATGTATGTATGTGCCCAACAACGTGGTTCTTGTATTTCTAATTTGGAGTCTTCAGAATCTTCCACCTTACCACCTTACCACCTTGAAGGATTAATCTATGACTAAATTCATCTGTTGTGCCAATTTATTCAAATATCTAAACATAAAAATAAAAACTTTCAAAACAACCTTTCAGATGGCTTATGTTTTCTTCAAGATTTTAAAAACCAATTGAAATAAATGCTATACCATAGAAACTATCAAGCAAGTAAATTCCCATGCAATAAAAAAACAATATTATTTTCAGTTTCACAAAAGAAGCGTCAACATCTGGCCCAATATGACCAACAGTTTTGAAAGTATTACGCATTAAGGTGATCCATTTTTTTAAAAAATTTCTAGAGAACAATGCAAGTTTGCTATTAAAGGAAACAAAAGAAAGGGAAGAAAGATAATGACTAATTATTTTGAACAAAATTATAATTTTCAATATGTAATAATAATAATAATAATAATAATAATAATAATAATAATAATAATAATAATAATAATATATAATATTATAAAAACGTAAATAACTTCATTCCGACATGTAATTCTTATGACATTATAAATATGATAATGAGGTGTTTGATAAACATACTTAAATGGGGTGGATGGGTGTTGGCTGGTACGAAATCAAGCTTTGAGGCGAACTATCTTTCAACCTAACACCACCACGTGAACACGCTGAGTTTTATTTCTAATGACGGCCCTAGTAAGGATAAGAAACCAGGCCAGCACTCGTAGTATCGAGGGGACATGTTGAATATATCGGCTGCCTCAGAGATCAGCATTAGGGACAGGGGCAAAATAAGGTCGCGTGCGCGAAATGCCAGCGTAGGTTGTGCGAATTGGTGTTTCGAGAGGTGCTCTAAATAATAATGAAAATAGTAATAATTAATAATTAATAATAGATCTGTAGTAATAATAATCCTAATAATAATAATATATAAAATTCTAGATAAAGTAACAAACTCTGCTTACAAATATATAATAATTTACAGCATTCCTGTTGACTGAGTTAATTTCATATATAATATTAACCCGCCTTTTCAGTCAATTTTGCTGATGATACCTCTATCTTAATAAATGGCGTTTCAGTCTTCACAAGTTCTTGGAATCCTTGTAATATATATATATTATATATATATATATATATATATATATTATATAAATATATTATTATATATATATATAATTAACTACCTTTTAACGTGCTTTTATCCCCTATGCAGGGGGTAACACGGGGGACCAAAGGAATTGAACTTTTAGGCCGCTATCCCAACCAGCGCCACCCAACATGTTTCGCAGTCTTATTTAATTTTGGGCCCCCAGGTAAGATAAAAACTCCAAACTGTAACGCGAGAAGGATTTGAACCACGTCCTTGTATAGAGTCGGGCGACTCACCTCTTGCAACCACGAGGCGTTCTATATTATTATATATATATATATATATTATAGTTATTTAAGTCGAACGACATATATATTTATAGCAAGATCGAGCATATATATATTATTCTATATATACGTTCTACTGGGTAAGCGCACGCCCCCCCGTTAGGACTCTATGGAGACAACGTACGTTTGAATAGGAGAATTTGTGCAGCCACAGCAGGCTGAGTTCAGAGATCCGTCAGAAAGAGAGTATCGTGAAGTTACGCTTGATGCCCGTTAGGTCAGAGCAGTTTAGTAAGAGGTGTCTTGTGTCGCCATCTGTCAGGGAAAGATCATTTTGGACAGTGGGGGGGGGGGGAACATTGTAGAGATTTAAATTTATATTCTCTTGGAAGGGGGGGATGGTGACCAGCAGCAGGAGATGGGACACATTGTCTAGGGAATTTGCATAGTTTCCCTCAAGGTATTACATTTTAGGGGATCTATTCAATTTATTTTTATTTTATTTATTTATCTATTATTTATTTTTGTTATGGAATTATTATTTTATCGCGATTGATCTAATGCCTCTCTTGTTCTTGCCCAGAACGTGTTTCAAAGGCTATCAATAAGAATAGTAATTATTAATTGTAATAGACCTAGGATATTATATTCTTCTAGTCTTTACTGTTTATCTTCCTCTTTGCCAAGATGGGGGTAAGGGTTGCGTGTCATTGCATCGGAAAAAGAAAAAGCAGTAGAGAATATGACAAAAGTCGAAAGGGAAAGCCCAGCCTTACCAGCCCCTCTGTACCATTATTAGTGAGAACTCGTTCGCAGACAGAAATCACCCAAGGTCATGGGACGTGGACGGAACCTCACTATGGTAAATCGTCAATGTTAAGGGTTCATCCCTTGGCCAGGGTGGCACACATGCCCCATCAAAACCCCGCCATTCCTCTATTCTACACTTGTAATTCTCGCGTCTACGACGGAGATGAAGCGCGCGCATGCGGCGCTGACTACGCGGGTACTGGCTCACAATTCCCTCCTTCAACATCGTTGTGGGGAAACTCGCACTCGTTCAACTATGCAGCTCTAGTATCTCTCTTACATAGAATGATGTGTTGTCTTTCGACGATAGATGACAGCGCATATGGGTTGATCGACGCGGTGACGGTTCCCAACACACTCTGCACTATTACATCGTTTAAACACAACCGACTAACCATTCCCAATGCTTTCACATGACAAACTCTGCAACATAACTTTCATTTATTCTCTTCATTTACCCCTTTCTACACCACCCAGCTCTCTAATACGTTCATTCCTCACTTTATCAATTCTTCACACACCTAGCACGCCTAAGATTGTTCCTCTGAACACATTGAGAACTTTAGATCTATACTTCTTATTCCAGACCATAGTTCTCAAGTCACTACTATACAATAAACACGTTTGAAACAGTACCTCCTATAAGACCCTAAGCCACTCAGATCTTAGTCGCCTTTAACATTCACCATAAGATTTAATTGCACCAGCAACCTTCGTGCCATTCACAACTTTCCTAACTATACTCTGCAATCATCGTTCCTTCTCATCAACACATACCCTAATTATTTATAACTTCAGACACTTGTTCAGCTGTTTCACATCTCACATAACTATCGACACTGAGGACTGTTAACAGCACATAACCTTAACTCTTATCTATGTTTACTTTCAGAAACCCTTCTTTGTACGAGGACCCCGCTGCCAAATCTCTCCTACAATCCTGGCAAAACCTCTATCAAGATTCGTCTCGCACCAGACCAAATCATTTGTTCCGCATACTAATAGGTATATTATATCCTTCAGTAATAATGTTTTTCAAAGAGTTAGAGGGTGAAGCAGGGGATCAGTTGTCCATAGTAAAGTTCCAGTGGTCACCTCTATAGGTAAGGGTTAATGGGTTTATAATCTTGGGAACGTACATTATTGAATGAAGCTTATTTTAGAAGTAGGGATTGATATATTGATGTATAATGTGTAATTGATGAGTTCTTTTAACGAGGTAAACGTCTGTATTTTAAACGTGATTAAATGAAGTGGTAGTACCTTTATTCCTTTTTTAATAGGGCAGCCAGTTTCATGCAAAACAAAGTTTGACACGCAACCAAAGATGACATACAAATTCATCTAACATTCACTTGGCAAAACTACCTGGCACCTTGCCACAGGCTTTTTATTGCTTGGTTTCCTTGCTTCCGTGCAATCCTACCTTCCAACTAAACTAAACTAAACTGGTTAAATAGGAGTGACCTGTGAGGGACATTGTATATAGGGGCTGACACTTCTTTCCTTTCCTTATTATTTACTTAATTCATTTCCAAAGGTATAGCCTGTTACCAATCAAATCATCTACGTTGAATAAAAATAGTGTACGAGGATTTCTTTTACTCGCTCGTTGTTTTCATGTTTCTGTCCACGATTTTGAAAGTGTTTCTACTTTTTCCTCTTACAGTTTTGGTCTGTCTTCTTGCCAAGTCCATTCAAGCGAAAGGGGGTTCAAAATAAGTGTTTAGGTCCCCTCTCTTTTCCCACTGTCTTCCCATTTTTCTGGTAGTTTGTGCTTCCTTTCTTTCGTATATTGATTTCTTCTTTCTACTTTTAAGGATAAGCTCCAAGTCATCAAGGAACTGTGTGGAAATAACCTAATTGGAGAGGACCATTGTTGCCGCATGCCCAGTAAGCAATCCGATACCATATTGGAGCGAACCCAGTGATAGCTGTAAAGGGATGGTGAGTATACACTGTTGAGCCTAACCAACAAACCTAATGTGAGGCATAGAAAACCTCAGTCTCGTCATCCGCTGCAGCTACGAAGTTGTGCTGTGTCGGGTTCACCATATAACAACATTTTTTGGCATTCCCAACGGGATATTTGCCTTATTGGCGCGCGTCAAGGTGCTTGGAATCAGGGGCAAACATGGTAATGAAGTTGAAAAGCGTGGAGCTGGGATCAGTGGGTTTGCATGGTACTCAGGAATGCTTTTTTATCAGAGACAGTGAAAACGGTAATGAAAAGCCTGTGGAAGTTTGCGCTTTGCGCTTGATTGATCACAAATTTACTGTGATTGGCGGGCCGGTTGAGAGAAATATAACGAAAGGGGAGTAAGTATGGGTATTGGTACAAGTGTAGAGGGATCCAGATGTCAATTAGGCAAAAGAGTTGGGATTCTATGATTATGGTTTGTGATGTTGAACAGAGGGAGGTGAGCATTCAGGTGTCAACCATGGAAAAAGGTCCAGAGTTGGTCGAGCGGAGGCATGTAAGTATTCAAGTGTCAACCATGAAGGAGGGTCCGGATTCAGTCGAGTAGAGGGACGAGAGCATTCAGGTGTCAACCGTGGGCGAAAGTCCGGGTGTGGTCGAACAAAGGGATGTGGCTGTGAAATTGGGGAAATTGGTGGAGTTGGAGAATGACATGCAATGATTGAGTAGAAGCTGAAGAACAACTGACCCTGGACGAAGAATTAACTCCTGACTGTTGGGACAGGATTTACCAGATGTCGTTGAGACCTAGAGTAGTCCTTGGTGTTGGGGATTTCGATGGTCGGTGCGCTGCTCTAATGTCCCACCGTATTAAATTGTTCCCGGTTCCCGATCTGATAAGATCGAGCGCCAGTGTCAGGAGTTGAGTATGTTGGATATCATCGATCAGAGTACATCACCCCGGAGTTCACCCGTGGTTCCCGTGAAGAAGGATGGTACAATACGATTGTGTATTAACTATCGAGATTGGTGGGTTGGTGGGGGCTGTGTTTGTGGTGTGGATTTTTTTATTTTTCAGTACATTTTTATTGCGTTGGTTTTATAATGTAGTGTTTGAATGTACTGTTGCCAGTTTTCATTTTTGTTAGAGTTAATCAAGTTGATTAGTCTGATGTTGAGGTCTATGATTTGGTTTATTTGGTTTAGATTTATCTGTCTATTTTGTTGAGGGAATTTCTTTGCTTTATAGTTTTGATTGAAATGTTTGCGGTAGCCTTGGGGGATATATTTTTTGGATGTCTTTAGAATGCTTTTTTTGAAGCGTTGTATTGCTTTGTCAAGAGATGTAAAGTTTGTTGTTTGGAAAGATTGTAGTTCTTGTTCAATTTAATCAGTGTAAGCTTGTCAGTTTGCTTTCTTATATTTAGTGTAAGTCTATTGAAAGAATGGGTGTGTGGGGTGTTTGTGATGAATTGTGATTAGTATTGGAATGTGGTCAGAGGATCGAGTTTGAAAAGTTTGCCATGTTGCGGCAAGCGGAATTTGGGGGGAATAAAAAGAGATGTCAGGGGATGTGGGGTTCTGATTATGCTGGAATGGTTGTGTGTGGTTGTTTCTGTTATTGAGGATACTGAGGTATGTGTAAGTTGTCTATGAGAGTATCACTCTAGATGAATGGGTTCCTTGTGTGGTGAGACCTAGCAAGGGTTGATGGGCATTGAAGTCTCCAGCTAGTATCAGATTATTATATTGAATTAGGGGTGAAGGTCTGGGACATAATCCTGGGGGGAAAAGTTCAGAGTTCAAATATTATTTGGCATCTTTATCATGAGAGTTTATGAGAATAATTGTATTTTGATGTTTCGCTTTCTGTATATATATCTATTAGTATATCTTATATATATAATATTAATATATAGTAATATATAATAATATATTATATAATATATATATATATATATATATATATTATATATTATATATAATACTATTATTATATATATATATTACTATATAGATATATATATATATATATATACGGGTATATATATATATATACCTATATTATTATATATATATATATATATATATAATATATATATATAAATATATGGTATATATATATCTATAAATATATATATATTTAATGATAGATATATATTATATATATATAAATATATATATATATATATATATTATATGATCTGACTGTCATGGTCATCAATCATATATATTTATATATATTATAATGTTATATATATATATATATCTTTATATATAGATATATATATATATAATATAGTTATTATATCTCATATATAATAATATAATAGCATATATAATTGTAAGGATTTGGCGCCAATTCATGGCGACGGGGCGTGTGTGAGGATTCCGGCGAGTTCATGTTTATATTATGGATTAGGGACAGTTCAGGACGAGAACTTGACGGCTATCACGGAGAGGTGGTCAGGATTTGACGCGCGGTTGTGGCTGACTCGGCTCTGAGTCGATATCGACATGGTGATTGTATCCGTACTCGGCCCAAGTGAAGGCCATCGGGCCCGGCTAACCTGTGCTATCTTTTAGCCATGTTTGGACCGAGTCACGTTGGTGCACTATTTTCTGGCCACAGAGAGAGCGATGTTTATCAGCTGAAAGGCACCGGCGGGTTTTTTCTTCTAACTCCTCCTAACGGGGTTTAACTGTAAATTTACACTAAAATAATAGAGAGTTAAATCAATTACAAAATAAAAAAATATTATTTTATTCATAAGGATGAAATATTTTTTATGGCAAAAATATATAACAAACCTAAATTATAATAAATTTTTTTTGTACTTTATATGATTAAATTAAATTGAAGGGCCAAATTATCATTTTTTCAGAGTTATTTAAACATAAAATATTCAAAAATTTGAATATATAAAAATAATTCGGAAAAGGAATAAATATAATTTGTTAAAATATATTATTTAGTTATTGTAAAGTAATTTTCAAGAAAATAAATATTTTCAGAAATCCACTTCGGTCCCCGCGCGAGGCAAGCATCGAGATCTGATAGGTCCGGTCAGAGGGTAGCTTATAACCCGGTGGTGGATAGACAATATTTCATCAAGTTGTGAAAACCTGTTTTAATAAAAAATTTTAACTTCTAAAATTACGCTTTTTCTTAAATTTTCACATTACAAATTTAGAACTCTTAAAAGTACGATTTTTCCTAAATTTCAACATTTGAAATTATTTGGTAAATCTTAAAATTGAGTTTTTAACGGTATTTTCAGCATTTGAAAAAATAATGTTGTTTCATTTTTTATATACCAAAACTTTCAATAGTTAATAGCTAGTAAACCTAAATTTATTAATAGTTTTAGGTGTCTTAAATTGACGTTTTTTTTAATGAAATTTCAATATTTGTTTTTATATAACAAATATTTCATTAGTTGTGAAAACCTGTTTTAATAAAAAATTTTAACTTCTCAAATTACGTTTTTTCTTAAATTTTCACATTACAAATTTAGAACTCTTAAAAGTACGATTTTTCCTAAATTTCAACATTTGAAATTATTTTTTAAATCTTAAAATTGAGTTTTAAACGGTATTTTCAGCATTTGAAAAAATAATGTGTTTCATTGAAATGCAATTTTAAAAAGCAGAAAAGTGAATTTATTAATAGTTTTAGGTGTCTTAAATTGACGTTTTTTAATGAAATTTCAATATTTGTTTTTATATACCAAATATTTCATTAGTTGTGAAAACCTGTTTTAATAAAAAAATTTAACTTCTAAAATTACGCTTTTTCTTAAATTTTCACATTACAAATTTAGAACTCTTAAAAGTACGATTTTTCCTAAATTTCAACATTTGAAATTATTTGGTAAATCTTAAAATTGAGTTTTTAACGGTATTTTCAGCATTTGAAAAAATAATGTGTTTCATTGAAATGCAATTTCAAAAAGCAGAAATGTGAATTTATTAATAGTTTTTAGGTTGTTTAAATTGCCGTTTTTCAATGAAAATTTCAAGTATTTGTTGTCAGGCAACAACGATTTCGTTGGTTGTGAAACCTGTTTAATAGAAAAATTTTAACTTCTAAAATTAGCCTTTTTCTTAAATTTTTCACATTTACCGTTAATTTAGAACTCTTAAAGTTCGCATTTTCCTAAATTTCAAAACATTTGAAATTATTTGGTTAAATCTTAAAATTGAGTTTTTTATAGGTATTTTCAGCATTTGAAAAAATAATGTGTTTCATTGAAATGCAATTTCAAAAAGCAGAAAAGTGAATTTATTAATAAGTTTAGGTGTCTTAAATTGACGTTTTTTTTAATGTAATTTCAATATTTGTTTTTTATATACGAATATTTCATTAGTTGTTGAAAAATCTTTCATTAAAAATTTTAACTTCTAAATTACGCTTTTTTTCTTAATTTTCACATTACGAACTTATTTAAAACTCTTAAAGTACGATTTTTTCTTAAATTTTCAACATTTGAAATTTTTATTTTAATATTTAACTCTTGAAGTTTATAACGGTATTTTCAGCATTTGAAAAAATAATGTGTTTCATATTGGAAATGCAATTTCAAAAAGCAGAAAGTTGAATTTCTTAGTTTGTGAAAACGTGTCTTAAATTGACGTTTTTTAATGAAATTTCAATATTTGTTTTTATATACCAAATATTTCATTAGTTGTGAAAACCTGTTTTAATAAAAAATTTTAACCTTTAAAATTAGTCTAACCCTCTCTAAATGTTTCACATTACAAATTATAAGTAACTCTTAAAAGTACGATTTTCTATAATTTCAACATTTGAAATTATTTGGTAAATCTTAAAATTGAGTTTTTAACGGTATTTTCAGCATTTGAAAAAATAATGTGTTTTATTGAAATACAATTTCAAAAAGCAGAAAAGTGAATTTATTAATAGTTTTAGGTGTCTTAAATTGACGTTTTTTAATGAATTTCAATATTTGTTTATATACCAAATATTTTCATAAGTTGTGAATACCTGTTTTTATAAAAAAATTCATTCTAAAATTACGTTTTTCCTAAATTTTCACATTGCAAATTTAGAACTTTTAAAAGTACGATTTTTCCTAAATTTCAACATTTGAAATTATTTGGTAAATCTTAAAATTGAGTTTTTAACGGTATGGTAATTTTTCAGCATTTGAAAAATAATTCGGTGTGTTCATTGAAATACCAAAGTTCAAAAAGCAGCGAAAAGTGAATTTATTCACATAGTTTTTAGTGTCTTAAATTGACGTTTATTTTAATGAAATTTCAAATATTTTTTTTAAATATAGCACTATTTCTCAAGTTAGTTTGTGAAACCGTGTTTTAAATGATAAGAAAAATTTTAACTTGCTAAAATTACGCTTTCGTTCTTAAATTTCACATAACAAATTTAGAAATCTTAAAAAGTACGATTTTTCCCTAAATTTCAACATTTGAGAATATTTGGTAAATCTTTTAAAATTGAGTTTTAGACGGTATTTTCAGCATTTTTTGAACAAATAATGTGTTTCATTGAAATGCAATTTTCAAAAAGCAGAATGTTGAATTTATTAAAGTAGTTTTAGTTGATTTGTCAACTAAGCAAAATTTAAATAAATTGTCATATTTGTTTTTTATATACCAAATATATCATTAGTTGGTGAAGCAGACCTGTTTAGATTAATACAAGTGAAAGATATAGTTAACTTCTAAATTAAGCCTTGTTTCTTAATTTGTTCTTAGGCCTTACATCGAATTTAAGAAACTCTGTAAAAGTACGATTTTTCCGTAATTTCAACATTTGAATTATTTGGTAAATCTTTAAAATGTCGAGTTTTTAACGGGAGTAGTTTTCAGCATTGAAAAATAATGTGTTTTCTATTAGAATTGCAATTTTCAAAAAGCAGAAAAGTGAATGTTATTAAGTAGTTTTAGGTGTTTAATTGTACGTTTTTTTTAATTACGATGTTCAATATTTTGTTTTTATAATACTTCAATGCTGCCATTAGGTTGTTGAAAACGCTAGTTTTAATAAAAGCCTGTTTAACTGTTCTAAAATACGCTTTTTCTTTAATTTTCACTTTGATATTTAATACTCTTAAAAGTACGATTTTTCCTAAATTTCAAACATTTTGAAATTATTTGGGTAAATCTAAATTGAGGTTTTTAACGGTATTTTGGCAGGCATTGTGAAAAACATTCATGTATTTCATTGAATGCAGATTTCAAGAAAAGCAGAAAAGTGGAATTTATTAATTAAATAAGTTTTAGGTGTCTTAATTGACGTTTTTTAATGAAATTTAAATTATATTTGTGTTTTATCATAACAAATATTTCATTAGTTGGTGAAAACCTGTTTTAATAAAAAATTTTAATCATTGCTAAACTTATTCCGACTATATAATTGTTCCATTACAAATTTAGACTCTTAACTGTACGATTTTTCCTAATTTCACATTTGAAATTATTTGGTAATCTTAAAATTGTGCTTTTAAATTTTCTTCAGCATTTGAAAAAATAATGTGTTTTCATTGAATGCGAATTATCAAAAAGCAGCAAAGTGATTTATTAAATATTTTTACGTGCAGTGTCTTCAAATATAACGTGTTTTTTAATTCCGGAATTCTCATATATTTGATTTTGATATACAAATATTTCAATGTAGTTGATATTATAACCTTGTTTTAATAAAAAAATTTAACCTCTTCTAAAATTACGCTCTTTCTTAAATTTTCACATTACAAATTTAGAACTCTTAAATGTACGATTTTTCCTAAATTTCAACATTTGAAATTATTTGGTAAATCTTAAAATTGTGTTTTTTTACGGTATTTTCAGCATTTGAAAAAAAAATGTGTTTCATTGAAATACAATTTTAAAAAGCAGAAAAGCGAATTTATTAATAGGTGTCTTAAATTGACGTTTTTTAATGAAATTCTAAAATATTTGTTTTTATATAACCAAATATTTCATTAGCTTGTGAAAACCTGTTTTAAATAGAATTGTTTACTTCTAAAATTAGCTTTTTTTTAAATTCTTCTATATATTCATATATATATATTTTATACATATATTATTAAATTTAGAACTCTTAATAGACGATTTCTTTCCTAAATTTGCAGAGCATTTAAATTATGTTGGTAAAATCTTACAAAATTGTTTTTTTATCAATATTTTAGCGTTTTTTTGAAACAATAATGTGTTTTTCATTGAAATTGCAATTTCAAAAAGCAGAAAAGTTGATTTATGAATAATTAGTTTTAGGTGTCCTTAATTGACGTTTTTTAATTGAATCTTCAATATTTGTTTTTATAGTACCAATTTTCATTAGTTTTGAAAACCTGGTTTAATAAAAAAGATTTTACTTTCTAAATTACGCTTTTTTCATTCAATTTTCACATTAACACCAACGATACATAAAGTTCCATTTTTTCTAAATTTCAACATTTGAATATTTTTTATTTGGTAAATCTCAAATTTGAGTTTTTAACGTATTTTCAGGCATTTGAAAAAAATAATGTGTTTCAATGAATGCAATTTCAAAAAAGCTGAAAAGTGAGAAAAGAGATATTATTAATAGTTTTAGGGTGTCTTAATTGACGTTTTTTAAATGAAATTTTTTCAATATTCTGTTTTTAAATTACAGCAAATATTTCATTAGTTGTGGAAACGTTTTATTAAAAAATTTTAACTTCTAAAATTACCGTTTTTTTTTCATCAAATTTTTACATTACAAATTTGGAACTCTTAAAAGTACGATTATTTTTCTTAAAGTTCATAATTTGAAATTATTTCGTAAGATCATAAAAATAAGAAAAATCTTTAAAACCGTTAAATTTTCAGTCATCTGAAAAATATGTGTTGTTTCATTGAATGCATTCAAAAGCAGAAACTGAATTTAGTTAATAGTTTTTAGGGTGTCTTAAAATTGAACGTTTTTTAATGAAATTTCAATATTTGTTTTTTATATGACCAAACATTTGTTTTAGGATCGTAAAACTGTTTTTAATAAAAAATTTTAACATCTAAAATTAGGCTTTTTCTTAAATTTACCTCGCGATTGAGACATAATTTAGAATCTTAAAAGTACGATTTTTCGTAAATTTCAACATTTGATAATTATTTGGTGAAATCTTAAAATTGGATTTTTTACGGGTATTTCGCATTTTGATAAGATAATTGTGTTTCATTGGAGAAACTGATTTCAATACCATTAAAAAGAAATTATATCGTTAGAAATGTTTTAAATTTGAACATTTTTTAAATTTGAAATTTCAATATTTGTTTTAAACATACCAAATATTTCAGTAGTTGTGAAAACCTGTTTTAATAAAAAAATTTTAACTTCTAAAATTAAGCGCTCCTCCGTTAAATTTTCACATTACAAATTTGGGGACTCTTAAAAGTACGATTTTTCCCAAATTTAAACATTTTGTAAATTATTTGGTAAATCTTGAAATTGATATTTTAAACGGTATTTTCAGCATTGGAAAAAATAAAGTGTGTTTAGTTGAAATGCAATTTCAAAAAAGCAGACAAGTGAATTTATTTTAATTAGTTTAGGACTTCTTAAATCTGCGTTTTTAATTGAAGGAAGGATGATGTTTTTATCTGGCCAATGTCTTGCCTGAGTTCTGTGAAAACCTGTTTTAAATAAAAAAATTTAACTTCTAAAATTAGGCTTTTTCTTAAATTTTCAACATTACAAATTTAGAACTCTTAAAAGTACGATTATTTCCTTAAAATTTCAACATTTGAAATTATTTTGGTAAATCTTCTTAAATCTGAGTTTTTAACGGTATTTTTAGCATTTGCAAAAATAATGTGTTTCATTTAATTGAAATACAATTTCAAAAGCAGAAAGCGAAATTTAATTATAGTTTTAGCGTGTCTTTATTGACGTTTTTTTTAATGTAAATTCAATATTTGTTTTTTATATACCAAAATTTCATTAGTTTGTGTGAAACCTGTTTTTAATATTTTTATTTATTTCATTTATTATGCTTTTTTTTAATATTTTCCCATACTTATTTAGATACTTTTTAAAAGTACGACGATTTTCTAAATTTCAACATTGTGAAATTATTTGGTTTAATCCTTTAAATGGAGTTTTATAAAGAATATTTTTTTCCGCATTTAGAGATGAATAAATTGGTGTTTCATTGAAATAGCAATTTCAAAGGCAAAAAAGTGTATTTATTATAGTTTTAGGTGTCTTAATTGACGTTTTTTTTGATTCATTGTCCCATATATTTGTGTTTTATATATCCAAATATTCATTCATTAGTTGTGAAAACCTGTTTTAATAAAAAATTTTAACTTCTAAAATTACGCTTTTTCTTAAATTTTCACATTACAAATTTAGAACTCTTAAAAGTACGATTTTTCCTAAATTTCAACATTTGAAAATTGATCAGTACTTATTTTAAAGTCTTAAATTGAGTTTTTAAACGGTATTTTCAGCATTTGAAAAAAAATAATGTGTTTCATTGAAATGCAATTATTTTTAAAGCAGAAAAGTGAATTTTATTTAATAGTTTTTGGTGTCTTAAATTGACGTTTTTAATGAAATTTTCAATAGTTTTGTTTTTATAATTACCAACTATTTCATTAGTTGTGATCACTGTTTTTTAATAGAAAATTTAACTTCTAAAGACTTACGGCTTTTTTTTCTTAAATTTATCACATTTATACATTATTTATAAATTTAGAACTCTTAAAAAGCACGATTTTTCCTAAATTTAATCATTTGTTTAAATTTTATTTTGGTAAATCTTAAAATTGAGTTTTTAACGGTATTTTCAGCATTTGAAAAAATAATGTGTTTCATTGAAATGCAATTTCAAAAAGCAGAAATGTGAATTTATTAATAGTTTTAGGTGTCTTAAATTGACGTTTTTTAATGAAATTTCAATATTTGTTTTTATATACCAAATATTTCATTAGTTGTGAAAACCTGTTTTAATAAAAAATTTTAACTTCTAAAATTACGCTTTTTCTTAAATTTTCACATTACAAATTTAGATACTCAATATTTCATTAGTTCATTTCCTAAATTTCAACATTTGAAATTATTTGGTAAATCTTAAAATTGAGTTTTTAACGGTATTTTCAGCATTTGAAAAAATAATGTGTTTCATTGAAATGCAATTTCAAAAAGCAGAAAAGCGAATTTATTAATAGTTTTAGGTGTCTTAAATTGACGTTTTTTAATTGAAATTTCAATATTTGTTTTTATATACCAAATATTTCATTAGTTGTGAAAACCTGTTTTAATAAAAAATTTTAACTTCTAAAATTACGCTTTTTCTTAAATTTTCACATTACAAATTTAGAACTCTTAAAAGTACGATTTTTCCTAAATTTCAACATTTGAAATTATTTGGTAAATCTCAAAATTGAGTTTTTAACGGTATTTTCAGCATTTGAAAAATATTGTGTTTCATTGAAATGCAATTTCAAAAAGCAGAAAAGTGAATTTATTAATAGTTTTAGGTCTCTTAAATTGACGTTTTTTAATGAAATTTCAATATTTGTTTTTATTTGTTTTAGGTATCTTAAATTTAACATTAGTTATGAAAAACATGTTTTACCATAAAATGAATTTTAAGTTCATAGAGCGGCGTTTTGGTTAGTTAAAGAAATTCAGACTGATATTATTTTGGAAATTTTTCAAGTACGATTTTTTTATAAATAATTTCAAGATTTTGAAATTATTGAGATCATGTTTTAAAAATGGGATTTAAAATTTATATTAACCTTAATCAGTTTCATTTTGATATAGAATCCCGTCTAATGTTGCAGAAAAAGCATGAATATTTATAATGCTTTATTCAGATTCCATTAATTGACCTTCCTCTAATCACCTTTCAAAATTGTTTTTATAGACCAATATTGCATTAGTTTAGAAACATGTTTTAATAAAAAATTTTACTTTAAAATTACAGCTTTTTCCTTAAACTTTCACCATTACGATTTGGGTAAGAAACTCTTAAGTACGAATATTTTCCTAAATTTCAACATTACGACAATTATTTGCCTTTTAAATCTAAAAAATATTGAGTTTTTAACTTATTCTTGATGTTTTTTTCAGCACTATTTACTTTGAAAAGTCATAATGTTGTTTTCATGGAATGCAGATCTTCAAAAAGCAGACCCAGTGATTTATTAAATAGCTTTTTAGGTGTTTTAAATTGACGTTTTTTTAACGAAATTGATAAATATTGTGTTTTTATATACCAAATTTATTAGTTTTGTGAAAACCTGTTTTTAAATTAAAATTTAATTTTCTAAAATTAGCTTTTTCTTAATTTTCACATTACATTTAGACCTCTTAAAAGTACGATTTTTCCTATTTCAACATTTGTG
This sequence comes from Trachelipus rathkii, assembly GCA_015478945.1. Classification (NCBI taxonomy): domain Eukaryota; kingdom Metazoa; phylum Arthropoda; class Malacostraca; order Isopoda; family Trachelipodidae; genus Trachelipus; species Trachelipus rathkii. The sequence continues at coordinate 17,288 of JABUQX010087382.1, forward strand.
AAATTATTTGGTAAAATCTTAAAATTGAGTTTTTAAACGGTATTTTCAGCATTTAACAAAATAATGTGTTTCATTGAAACTCAATTTCAAAAGACAGAAAAGCGAATTTAAAATTAATAGTTTTAGGTGTCTTAAATTGACGTTTTTTTTAATGAAATTTCAATAGTTTTTTTTGATACCAAATATTTCATTAAGTTGTGAAAACCTGTTTATAATCATTTTATTTCTAAAATTACGCTCGTTTTTTCTTAAATTTTTACATTACACATTTAGAACTCTAAAAGTACGATTTTCCATAAATTTCAACATTTGAAAATTATTTGTAAATCTTAAAATTTGAGTTTTTTAAACGGTATTTTCAGGCATTTGAAAAATAATGTATTTCATTGAAATGCAAATTTCAAAAAGCAGAAAAAGTCAATTTATTAATTAGTTTTCTTAGGTGTCTTAATTGAACGGTTTTTTTAATGAAATTTCAATATTTGTTTCTATATATCAAATATTTCATTAGTTGTGAAAACCTGTTTTAATAAAAAATTTTTTATTTTTCTTCTAAAATTACGCTTTCTTAAATTTTCAACTTACTATTAATTTTAAGAATGGTCCTAAGATATATAAACAAGTAATCGTGGTTAAAATGTTTTGATCTTTAAATTTTTTCACTCAATTGAAATTTTTTATGCTATTATTTGTGATAAATATTCTGTACGTTATCGATATTTAAGTCGAAGGTGCTTATTTCATATGCATCTTGGGAGAAAAATAATTGCTTTCGGGAGGTACATGCAGGAAATAGACTTCTTCTCAGAGTTATAGAATAGCGAAAAGGGTGGGAATTTTTTTTATTAGTTTTTCTTTTTTTTTTAAATTGTCGTTTTTTTAATAAAATTTCAAGATATTGTGTTTTTATATATGTCAATAATAATTCTCATATAGTAGTTCAATATGTGTGTTTCAGGTGTAAAGCTCGATCGTAAATTTTGAATAATTTAAATTTTTATCACTTTCGTTGTAGGAGTTTCGTAGTCATTTATATTTAAATTTTCTTAATATATTATTCAAATTTTTAAAAGCAATTATATAATAAATTAAGAATATATTTTTTTTTTTTTTATATTTAAAAATTATTTGGTAATCTTAAAATTGAGTTTTTATGGAACGGTATTTTCAGCATTGAAAATAATGTGTTTCAATTGAAATGCAATTTCAAAAAGCAAGAAAGTGAATATATTAGAATAGTTTTAGGGGTTTAATTGACGTTTCTGTAATGAAATTTTCAATAGTTTGTTTTTTAATATACAATAGAGGTTTCATTGAGTTTTGTGAAAACCTGTTTTAATAAATATTTTAACTTTCTAAAGATTACGTTTTTTTCTTAAATTTTGTTACAAGAGAAAATTGTAGCAACTCTAAAGTCCGAGTTTTTCCTAAATTTCAACATTTGAAATTATTTGGTAAATCTTAAAATTGAGTTTTTTACGGTATTTTCAGCATTTAAAAAAATAATATGTTTCATTGAAATGCAATTTCAAAAAGCAGAAAAGCGAATTTATTAATAGTTTTAGGTGTCTTAAATTGACGTTTTTTAATGAAATTTCAATATTTGTTTTTATATACCAAATATTTCATTAGTTGTGAAAACCTGTTTTAATAAAAAAATTTAGCTTCTAAAATTACGCTTTTTCTTAAATTTTCCCATTTTTCCTAAATTTCAACATTTGAAATTATATTGGAAAATCTTAAAATTGAGTTTTTAACGGTATTTTCAGCATTTGAAAAAATAATGTGTTTCATTGAAATGCAATTTCAAAAAGCAGAAAAGTGAATTTCTTAATAGTTTTAGGTGTCTTAAATTGACGTTTTTTAATGAAATTTCAATTTTTGTTTTTATATACCAAATATTTCATTAGTTGTGAAAACCTGTTTTAATAAAAAATTTTAACTTCTAAAATTACGTTTTTTCTTAAATTTTCACATTACAAATTTAGAACTCTTAAAAGTACGATTTTTCCTAAATTTCAACATTTGAAATTATTTGGTAAATCTTAAAATTGAGTTTTTAACGGTATTTTCAGCATTTGAAAAAATAATGTATTTCATTGAAATGCAATTTCAAAAAGCAGAAAAGTCAATTTATAATTAGTTTTAGGTGTCTTCAAATATGTACGTTTTTTATGAAATTGTTTGTAATAAGGTTTTGTTATTTTATATTTGGCCAAAATAATTCATTACGTTGTGAAACTTGTTGTGTAATAAAAAAATTTAACTTCTAAATTTACGCTTTTTCTTAAAATTTTGCACATTACAAATTTAGAACTCCGTAAAGTACGTACGATTTTTCTCAAATTTCAACATTTGAAATTAATTTTTGCTAAATCTTAAAATTGTGTTTTTTTTACGGTACGGTATTTTCAGGCATTTGAAAAAATAATGTGTTTTCATTGAATGCAATTTTTAAAAAGCAGAAAAGTGAATCTTATTAATAGTTTTAGGTGTCTTAAATTGACGTTTTTTAATGATATTTCAATTTTTGTTTTTTAAATACTCCTCATATTTCATTAGTTTGTGAAAACCTGTTTTGTTCCGAAAGATTTTAACCTTTAAACAGTTATGAGCAGTTTTCATATTTTCAACATTATCACAATTTAGAACTCTTAAAGTACGATTTTCCTAAATTTCAACATTTGACATTAATTTGGTAAATCTTTAAACCATTAGCTTTTTTAACGGTATTTTTCAAGCATTTTGAGAAAAATAACTGTGTTTCATTGAAAATGCAATTTCAAAGCAGAAAAGTGAAATTTATTAATAGTTTTTTAGGTGTCTTAAATTTTGATGTTTTTTAATGAAATTTCAAATTTGTTTTTATTACCAAATATTTCATTAGTTGTGAAAACCTGTTTTAATAAGAAATTTTAACTTCTAAAATTACGCTTTTTCTTAAATTTTCCAATTGCAAATTTAGAACTTTTAAAAGTACGATTTTTCCTAAATTTCAACATTTGAAATTATTTGGTAAATCTTAAAATTGAGTTTTTAACGGTATTTTCAGCATTTGAAAAAATAATGTGTTTCATTGAAATGCAATTTCAAAAAGCAGAAAAGTGAATTTATTAATAGTTTTAGGTGTCTTAAATTGACGTTTTTTAATGAAATTTCAATATTTGTTTTTATTACCAAACATTTCATTAGTTGTTGAAGAATCCTTTTTTAATTAAATAATTTTTACTCTAAAAATCCTTTTCTTCTTAAATTTTTACATTACATTTAGAACTCTTAAAAGTCCGCATTTTTCTAATTTCACATTTGGAAATTATTTGTAAGATTTAAAATTGGAGTTTTTTACGGTATTCTTCAGCATCTAAAAAAATAAATATGTTTCATTGAGATGCAATTTCAAAAAAGCAGAAAGCGAATTTATTATGTTTTATTAGGGGTGTCTTAATAAATTTTGGACGTTTTTATGAAATCGGGTTCGATATTACCAATTCTTTCCTGATTTTTTATCAAAATTTACATCCTTCATTTTAATTATTTCATTAGTTTGTGAAATCTTCTGTCTTTTTTAATATGAAATTAAAAATTTAGCTCTAAAATTAACGCTTTTATATATAATTTTCCCCCTCATGGTGTTCCTTATAGGAAAGTTTTATTAGACGAGTGGTGAATAATTATATTGGAGCACATCTTAAAATTGAGTGTTTTTCTCTCTACACTTGTCAGTTATCATATTTTTTATAATAAAAAGGGTATATGTGTTTTCCATTGAAATGCAATTTCAAAAAGCAGAAAAGTTGATTTCTTAATAGTTTTAGGTGTTTAAATTGACGTTTTTTAATTAATTTCAATATTTTGTTTTTATATATAACTTCCAATACATATTTCATTGTTGTGAAAACCTGTTTTTAATAAAACAAATTTAACTCTAATTACGCTTTTTCTTAAATTTTTTTCACATTACAAATTTAGAAACTCGTTAAAAGTACGATTTTCCAAAATTTCAACATTTTGAAATTATTTGGTAATCTTAAAATTGAGTTTTTAACGGTATTTTCAGCATTTGAAAAAATATGTGTTTCATTGAAATCAATTTCAAAAAGCAGAAAAGCGATTTTATTAATAGTTTTAGGTGTTTAAATTGACCGTTTTTTTTAATGAAATTCAATATTTGTTTTTATAATACCAAATATTTCTTAGTTGTGAAAACCTGTTATTTATTAAGACTTTTTAACTTCTAAATTACGGCGGCTTTTTTCTAAATTTTGCCATTCCAAATTTAGAACTTTTAAAATTACGATTTTTAAATTTCAACATTTGAATTATTTGGTAAATCTTAAAATTGAAGTTTTTACTTTTGGTATCTTCGTCCTGCAGCATTCTGAAAAATATATGTGTCTTCCATTGGAATACACTTTAAAAAGCAGAAAGTGAAATTCTATTAATAGTTTTAGGGTGTCCTTAAATTGACGTTTTTTTCTGAAATTTCAATATTTGTTTTATATACCAAATATTTCATTAGTTTGTGAAAAACACCTGTTTTAATAAGAAATTTTAACTTACTAAAATTACGCTTTTTTCTTAAATTTTCACATTACAAAATTTAGAACTCTTTTAAAGTACGATTTTTCCCTAAATTTCAAATTTGAAATTATTTGTCAATCTTAAAATTGAGGTTTTTAACGGTATTTTCAGCATTGAAAAAATAATGTTTTCATTGAACTGCAATTTCAAAAAGCAGAAAATGTAAATTTATTAATAGTTTTAGCGTGTCCTTAAATTGATTCGTGTTTTTGAATGAAATTTCAATAATATTGTTGTCCTTTTACATATCACCGCGTCATACAAGTCATTAGATCAACGTGCAGTTCCTGTGTTCAAGATTCCACGGTCTTATTAATAATATATAAAAAAAATATTTTAACTTCTTAAATATTACGCTTTTTAATTTCCTAATTTCCCTTGCATTACATCCTCAATTTTTCAGATACTTCTTTAATATATGTACGATTTTCTTTTTTACTAAATTTCCAACACTTCTTGAAATTTTTGGTTATATCTTAAATTGAGTTTTTTAATCGGTATTTTTTAGCCATTTGAAAAATTAATTTGTGATTTCTTGAAAATGCAATTCTTAATAATTAAGTCAGAAAGTGATATCTTTTATTATAATCATAGTTTTTTATGGTGTCTTAAATTTGCACGTTTTCTTTATTTAAATTCTCACGTATGTTATTTTTTTCTTTTTAAATATTATTATATACCATAAAATATTTCATTAGTTGGTGAAAACCTGTATTTTACATTAATAAATTTTATTATTTACTTCAATTTTTACTGTCTCTTCCTTTCTTAATAATTTTCGCTATCATTATACTATCTTATTAAATTTAGTTATCTCACTCAATTCTTAAAAGTACGGGGATTGTTGTCCACTAACTCTCTCAGCAATTTGAAAGTTATAGTGTGTGTGAGATATGCATTAATACGGTGTGGACGTGTTATATATATTTACTCCTTATTGCTTTACATAGTCATTATTATGAAATGAATTATTAATTTGATGTGTAATAACGTCAATTCATATAGGAAATGCCTATATGATTCTTAAGTGAGAGATAGGTCTCAATGATGAATCAATGTGTGTTATATCGCTACTTCTGTATCGCTGCTGTTCTCTACATAGAGTATTCGTGGTAATGTATCTTCGTTATAATGGTACTAATAGATTCTTCTCGTATATTTTTATTATACTGTAATATTTTTGGAGAACATGAATATTCTCACTCTGATTAGCAAATATATGAACGTGTGTGTAGATAAGGAATCATGCTTTGTTGGATCTATACGCATATAATAATAGAGTTCATTGCCAAAACTTCCTATTCAGTGATGTGTGTGTGTATCATTACAAATCTTAGAACTTCTTTAATGTACGATGTTTTCCTAAATTGTCCCACCATTTGATAATTATTGTGGTTTATACCTTTTTCATAATCGGATGATGGCTTTTTTTTACGGTAATTTTCAGCTTTTGAATATAAAACAGGGTCAATATGGGAGTGTTTTCAATGCAAATATTATAGCAATTTTCAAGCATAAAAGTGTTAAGTTCTTAATATTTTAGTGTCTTAATATATCCCGTCTATTTTAAACTTAGAGTATATTCAATATTGTGTTTTTTATATATGACCCTATAAAAATTTATTGGACATGTAGTATTTTGAAAACCTGTTTTAAATAATAAAAATTTAACGTTCTTAAATTACGCTTTTTCTTAAAATTTTCACATTACAAATTTAAGAACTCTTAAAGTACGATTTATTTCCTAAATTTCAACATTCAAATTTATTTTGGGTAAACTCTTAAATATTGAGTTTTTAACCGTCGTATTTTGCAGCATTTGAAACAAAATGTGTTTCATTTGAAATATCAATTTTAAAAAGCAGAAAAGCGATTTATTAATAGTGTGTCCTTAAATTGACGTTTTTTAATGAAATTTCAATATATTGGTTTTTTATATACGAATATTTCATTAGTTGTGAAAACCTTGTTTTAATAAAAAAATTTTAACTTCTTAAAATTAACGCTTTTTCTTAAATTTCACATTACAAAATTTAGAACTTTTAAAAAGTACGATTTTTCCTAAATTTTCAACATTTGAAATATTTGGTAAAATCTTAAAATTGAGTTTTTAACGAAATTTAAATTTTTTCAGCATTTGAAAAATATATGTGATTTTTCATTGAAATCAATTTCGAAAAGGCAGCAAGTGACTTATTAATAGTTTTTAGGTGTCTTAAATTGACGTTTCTTTTTGATGAAATTTCAATACTTGTGTTTTTATATACCCAATATTTCATTAGTTGTGAAACCTGTTTTTAATAAAAATTTTAAGCTTCTAATCGTTTTTTCTTCAATTTTACATTACAGTCTAATTTAAGACTTCTTAAAAAGTACGATTTTTCTAATTTCAACATTTGAAATTATTTTTTATCTTAAAAATTGTATTTCATTAGTTCAGCATTTGAAAAAATAATGTGTTTCATTGAAATGCACATTCAAAAAGCTGAAAAGTGGAATTTAATGTTATAGTTTTTGGTGTCTTCAATTGACATTTTTAATGAATTTCAATATTTGTTTTTATAATAAAAAAATTTTCATTAGTTGTGAAAACATGTTTTTAATTAAAAAAAATTAACTTCTAACATTTACGTTTTTCTTAAATTTTCACATTACACTTTAGAACTCTTAAAAGTACGATTTTTCCTAAATTTCAACATTTGAAATTATTTGGTAATCTTAAAATTGAGTTTTTAACGGTAATTGCAGCAGCATTGCAAAAAATAATGTGTTTCATTTGAAATGCAATTTCAAAAAGAAGAAATGTGAATTTATTCATAGTTTTAGGTGTCTTAAATTGACGTTTTTCAATGAAATTTCAATATTTGTTTTTATATACCAAATATTTCATTAGTTTGTGAAAAACCTGTTTTTAATAAAAAATTTAACTTCTAAATTACGCCGCTTTTTCTTAAATTTTCACATTACAAATTTAGAACTCTTAAAAGTACGATTTTTCCTAAATTTCAACATTTGAAATTATTTGGTAAGATCTTAAAATTGAGTTTTTAACGGTATTTTCAGCATTTGAAAAAATAATGTGTTTCATTGAAATGCAATTTCGAAAAAGCAGAAAGTGAATTTATTAATTCAGTTTTAGGCTGTCTTAAAGTTACGTTTTTAATGAATTTCAATCTTTGTTTTTTATATTACCAAAATATTTCATTAGTTGTGAAAACCTGTTTTTAATAAGAATTTAACTTCTAAAAATTGACGCCTCTATTCTATTAATATTCTTTTCACACATTACAACATTTTAAGAACTATCATACTAAAAAGTTTACGGGTTTCTATCATTTCCAACAAATTAGCTTTTGGTGTCATCTTCTAATTTTTTCCTAAATTTCCAATCTTCATTTGAAATTATTTGGTACATCTTAAATTTGAGTTCGTTTTCTGAGACTGGTTTTGTTTTTGTTAATTTACAGCCTGATATCTGAAAAGATAATGTGGTTTATTGAAATACAATTTCACAAAGCAGAAAACTCGTTCTCGACATATATACTTAATAAGATTAAATTTTTTACAGGTGTCTTAAATTGACGTTTTTTAATGAAATTTCAATATTTGTTTTTATTAAACGCAAATTTATTTTCATTTCGCTTGTGAAAAACTGTTTCAATTAATAAAACATTTTAGCTACTTTTTACAAATTATACGTCTTTTTCTTAAATTTTTCACAATTCAAAAATAAGACTTTAGAACTCTTATTTTTTCCTAAATTTCAACACTTTTTGATATACATATATAGCGTGAATTATAATATTCCATATATCACTTAAGAGAATAATTTACGGTATTTTCAGGCATTTAAAACAATAATGTGTTTCATTGAAATGCAATTTCAAAAAGCAGAAAAGTGAATTTATTAATAGTTTTGTGTCTTAAATTGACGTTTTTTAATGAAATTTCAATATTTGTTTTTATATACCAAATATTTCATTAGTTGTGAAAACCTGTTTTAATAAAAAATTTTAACTTCTAAAATTACGCTTTTTCTTAAATTTTCAATATACAAATAACAAGGGCAAAAATTAAAGATGGATAGAGTTACAAATAAGTACGATTTTTCCTAAATTTCAACATTTGAAATTATTTGGTAATCTTAAAATTGGAGTTTTTTAACGGTATTTTCTTTCAGGGGATTACTGAAATTATTACAAATGTGTTCATCTCGAAGGAATGCAAATTGGGCTAATCAAAAGCAGAAAATTTCCTTTGGTAGAAATTTACTTAATAGCTTTTAGTGTCTTAAATTGAAAGTTTGCTTTAATTTTAAACAATATTGAACTTATTTCATATTTGTTTTTATATACCAAATATTTCATTAGTTGTGAAAACCTGTTTTAATAAAAAATTTTAACTTCTAAAATTACAGTTTTTCTTAAATTTTCACATTACAAATTTAGAACTCTTAAAAGTACGATTTTTCCTAAATTTCAACATTTGAAATTATTTGGTAAATCTTAAAATTGAGTTTTTAACGGTATTTTCAGCATTTGAAAAAAATAATGTGTTTCATTGAAATGCAATTTCAAAAAGCAGAAAAGTGAATTTATTAATAGTTTTAGGTGTCTTAAATTGACGTTTTTTCATGAAATTTCAATATTTGTTTTTATATACCAAATATTTCATTAGTTGTGAAAACCTGTTTTAAGAGAAAGTTTAACTTCTCAAATTACGGGCTAAATAAGATTTTCATTTAAACTTTTCCCATTACACTATTAATATAGAGCAATTTTTAAAAGTATTTGGCAATTTCGGTACATATAACGGCAACATATGGCCAAACTGCAAATTATTTTGGTAATTTTATATTTGCCAAAGCATTATTAAAGGTCGATACATTGCATGCCAGTCCAAATATCGTCAAAAACTACCTAGATCGTTTATATCTTTTGATATACCATTTCAAAATGAAATCGAATTTTTATCGATTTTGTGGTGTCCTTAATTGACGTTTTTTAATGAAATTTCAATATTTGTTTTTATATACCAAATATTTCATTAGTTGTGAAAACCTGTTTTAATAAAAAAATTTAGCTTTTAAAATTAAATTACGCTTATCCTTTAGATTATCAAATTAGCAAATATACGACAATATAATACGCAGAGAACGATTTGTCCAAACTGCCAAAAATTTGAAATTATTTTTGGTAATTTAATTGAGTTATTTTAACGGTAATTTTCATGACATTTGAAAAATAATGTTTTCATTGAAGTGCAATTTCAAAAAAGCAGAAAAGCGAATTCATTAATATTTTTAGGTGTTTAAATTGACGTCTTTTTAATGAAATTTTTTCAATATTTGTTTTTTAAATACCAAATATTTCATCTAGTTGGGAAAACGACGCATGGGCAATAGAAACTTAATTATGTGAACATTGGAATTTGCCAAAGAAAAAAAATAACATCCAGATGACCTGCAACAAGGGACGCATCGCGCCGCATTCCAAGTCTAGTCGTGACTCGGTGGCCGACAAATCATCCAACGTAAAGTTGATTCAACATAGTATAATCAAAGAACCATCGCAACATCATGGAATCCTTTTGCATTTATATTAGTAATATGCAATAAGCCATCTCCGGTGAAGTTAAGATTTTTTATAACCACAAGAATATCTGAAATTAATAATTTCACACAACACATGAAGAAACATATAGCACACAATGAAACACATTAAACTGATGAGATCAAGAAAGAAATCAGTTCCTTAGCCTGAATAGGTCTGCGTGTCGGGACGAAATTAGCTTTCGCTTTTTAAAATTTATTTCATTAAAAAAAAGTGTCTTTTAACAATGTTTTTAATTTGGTACATTTAGTCAATTAAAATGAAAGTGACAAATAAGCATAATACTGAAAAAAGAATAAGGCTTCTCTCTACAGTAAATATATGGGCTACGACAAGAGTTTCTTATATATATATTATTATATATTATATACTAATATATAATATTATATTATATATATTATTTATATCATATTATATATATATATATAATATATATATATATATATATATATATATATATTAATATTAATATATTTATTATATTATCTATATATATGACATTATTTTGATAGAAATAATTATTTTCTAACATTTCTTTTCGAAAATAATTATTTAATTGAAATAATTAAATGTATTTTCTTTTTAATAATTTATATTGATTAATTGAAATTCATTTAATTTTCATCCTAAGTTTTTAAGACTTTCAGTGTTTTTGACTTACTTTTAATTTGAGTACGGCCGCCCCGGCGGCCCCGCCGGCCGGCCCGGTAATTAGAGAGCCCGGCCGGCCCGGCCCCGGAAAATTCCCCGCCGTGGTCTAATATATTATTATAGTATATATATATAGTATTATATAATATATATATATAGGTGTATATATATATATATATACTATATATTATATATATATATATATAATATTAATCTAAATATATATTATAATTAAATATATATATTATATATTAATATATAATATAATTATATAATATATATATTTATATATAGTATATATATATATAATATATTATTATTATATATAATATATATTATAATATATATAATATA
>JABUQX010087383.1:0-27500 GCA_015478945.1 Trachelipus rathkii
AGTATCATATTACATATATATATACAGTTGATAGTTGTCGCTTGTGATTCAATAAGCTTGCGTCAGATTTATCTTAATATTTTTATATAAAAATATCATTAATCTTAATATTCGACAATATTCCGCGCACATCGCAGGGCAAATGATGGAGCGATATTAGCGATAATGCTAGCTACGATTACGATGCATAGGAAACTTATTATAAAATATATAGCTCGTCGGATTAGTAGTGATAATTGCGGATGTTACTATTGAACATCTACTAAATATAATTAAATATATATATAATAAATATAGATATATATAATATATATATTAAATATATTAATTAATATATATTTATATATTATATAAATATTTATATATATATAATATATAAATATATATTATTATATATATTATATATAATATAGATTATATCCAATATTAATATAAAAGGAATTTGGGGCTAAAGATACTACCGAACATTCCTTGAAATTTGCACCCGAGAGATTTCTACAATAGATGTCATATCTCTTTCTTGCCAAAGTGGTGAAGATAATAATAATAGTCACTTATAGCAGATGTGTTCATAAGCAGTTTTTAAAGTTAGTAAACATTAGTGATATCCTCCCTACCTTATTATAATATTTATATTTCTCTGTTTATATATAGCTAAATATATATATTATATATCTGGTTACTATTATATATATATTATAAATATATATATATGTATATATATTATTAAATGTATATATATATATATATCATAATTATATATATATATTATTAATAAATACAAAATCTAAAACATATATATATATACATACTCCAGAAATTTATTATTTTAGCTACAGGCTTATAGTAATTAATAATATATTTAATATATATAATATATAATATTAAATTATATTATTATTAATATATTAATATATATATAATTAAATATTATATATCTATATAATATAATATTAATATATATATATCTATCTATATATATATAATATATATATTATACTTAATATATATATAATCTAGATATCTAATATTATAAATTATATTTATATATATATATCTTTAAGTATCTTAATATATATATATAATAATAAATAATATATTACTTGTAATACTAAAACATTCCATACAATCATCACATTACTTGTCTTTCATCATATATATCACCATAGAATAGGGGGTAGATGCGAAGCTATAGCACAACTAAAAAACTAAAAAGAAGTAGAAAGAATTATACGAAGTGAAAGAAAGCCCAGCCTTACTATATTATAATATGCCCCCTTTACTTTTAGTGAGAGTAAACTCGATCCATTGTACAATAAAACCATCATATTTAAAAAGCTTAGGGAACACACTTAATTGGAGCGACGAGAACGTAGAACCATCATCAAGGAATAATGACAGAATTCAGTAATATGAGTGCGGGAGAGACCGCATATATTTCTCTAGAGTGATGGCGGCCAAACGAAACAACACAACATATCCTCTTAAAGAGAGGAAATTCACGAAACTCAAGAAGCATCTCACACACACAATATGGGCCAGATATGTACCAAAAAACACAGTATTATTGAAGGTGACATCATTATACTAGGGATACAGATCACCACTAGACACTAAAAAGACTCCCGAGCGTGGCTTCTACCACGACAAGTCACTTCTTTTGATACTGGCCTAATCCAGTTTTTCTCTCGGTCTCCTAACACCGTTAATTCCCAGTCATAAACTCACTAGATAACGCTTAACCAACCGAGCTATCATCCATGCCTTCCCATGATGAAAGCATTCACGTACTTCATTTATCTCTAATACACCCACACAACTCCTAATCGTTATTTCTCAATTTATAACTCACCTACGCTTACACACACACACATCACCATTAGATATAAATACCCTAAGATGTCCATGAACCATTTTTAACTATATTAATCTCTATAACGCTATTCAAAACCTAAGAGTCTTCACTAACTTAACTATAATTATATAATAACATTAACACGTAACAACATATCTCATATATATATATTAATATTAATATTATATAATATATAGTATAATATATTATATATTATAATAATATTATTATTAATATATATTATATCAATATATATAGTATTAAAATATATATATATATTATGATAAATATACTATATATTATTATTTATAGTAATATTTAATATATATATATTATTATATATATATATGATAAGATATATAATAATAATATATAATTATATATATATAATATATAATATAATAATTATATTTTATAATAGTATTATTATATTAAATAGAGGGATATGAGTCGGTAATCTAGTTATATTATATCAAATAATATAGAAACAAGGGAGAATGCGGAACTAGTCGTTTAATGTTCAAGAAGTATTTAATAAGAGTCGAGTCGAGTCGTATACTTATATATATTCAAGAGGGTGGAGTCGGAGAGTCGGAGTACTGATCACAGAAAATATTTGGAACGAGAGATACTCACTCAACAAACAACCTATGTATATATATATATATATATTATATTAGTATATTATATAGTAATATTTAAGATATATTATATAAATATATATAGTATATACTATAATAATATAATAATATTAATAATATATATATATATAGATTAAAATAATATTAATATATTTAATATTAAGTATATAATTATTATATTATAATATGATATATATATATAATATAAAATATATCTATTATAATATATATAAGTATTATAATAATATATATATATTAATATATATATAAATAATTTATCTATATATATTTAATATAAATATTATATTAATATATATAATAATATTATATAATAATATAAATAAAACTATTGATTTTATTAGTGTTGGTAGGTTGGAGGATGGGTATAGTGAGTAGGGTTATATGGGGGTGGTGTAGGAGGTGGTTGTGTGTGTGGTTTTTTAGATGTTGTTTAATATATATATATATAATATATATATATTAATAATACAATTTACATATAATTTCGATAATACTATATCAAGTATAAGAATTTCATGGTATACAATTTTTGACAAAATCTTAAGATAATAATTAAAAAAGCAATATGTGCCTAAAAAAAATTACAAAAACCTATTTAACTAACCTATCATTGCTTACCTAAATTTCTATAACTTAACTTACATCTAGCTCACCCCAATAGGATCAAAATCTCTAATAGATGACGTTTTCTTACCATTTCTTACGATGTATCAACACTATACCCTAGGACGTTACTGCAACTAATACCATTTCCCAAAACAAATTTCTGATATTACTTGCTCTACCCTTTTACCTTCAGATAGCGTTTTCGATAATTTTTCAGAAGGTATCAATATATTTAACGCATTTCTGTATTTTTATATCAATATATAAATCGGCAAATCTTTCCTTTTGGGTAGTTGAGTAATAACTATTTCTACTAATTTACCTATAAAAAAAAATATATTTATTCTAATAACAGTTTCTAATAAAGTTTAGTCGAATTGATAATCTAATTAAAAAGTTACTTTGTTTTAAGTCTTAATTATATATATAAAAATATATATATATACATAAAAATATATATATATATATATATATGTATAATATATTAGTAAAATGTGCGTATTTTCAAATTTAGTCATTAAATTTAAAATATATGATATAGTATATATATATAGAGTGATAAATATATTTATATAATGATTATATATTAATTAACTATAATATATATTATAAGTTAATATATCTATTAGACTAAACTATTGAATTAGGCCTGAAATATACTTTTTTCAATCATTATAAGTTTTTAATATTATTCAACCATCTTAATATATTTAATATATTATTATATATAGTATATATTATATGATATATTATATTAAATATATAAATAAATTATAATATTATAATAGATATTATTAACAGTTAATAATTATATTAAATATTACAAATTTTTTGTATATAATATTTTATTTTCCAATATTTGAGAATATTAATTAATATTAAAATAATTTATCTGTTAATATAATATTATAATTATAATATTAATTATAATTTTTAAATTTATAATATAGCTGTTAAGTATATATGTTTAGTATTAGTAATAATATACCAGGTATATTTAAGTATTATAGTAAATTACATATTTTATAAATTATATATAATTCCCTAGGAATGCAATTATTATATATATTAAATATTGAATATTAATATTAATAATATATAATCAATACTTAATTATAATATGGCATTTTGATTAAATAGAACATAATTATATTATTATCTCAATATATAATATAATGAATTAATAATAAACTATATTAAATATTCTATATAAATATATATCGTTAATTAATAATATTTATTTAATAATTAATATTTAAATAATATAATTAACTTTAATAATTAATATTTAAAATAATATATTAATTAATTTATTTATATAATGTAAATGATTATCAAATTTATTATATTAACTCATATAGAATTTAAATAATATATCTATCTATAAAATTAAATATTTAATAATTCATTCTGTGAAAATTTTAATACTCAGTATTTAAATATAATATATAATATTTAATTATTTAATATTAAATATAATATTAATCGTATAAATATAAATATTAAATATTATAAATAGTAAATTACAAATTATATTTCAATATTAAATGAATTATAGCTAATATTAAATAATAATATAATATATAAATAATATATACATATTATTAAAATATTAATTATTAATATAAAAATTAAAATTAAACAAAGTATCATTTGAAAAAATAAAAACCGTTAATATAATATAAAAAGAAAACATGTTAATATTCGTATCCTAATATTGAAAAGATGAAAAAATGAAGATGAAAATAATTAATTATTTACATAAATGAATCATTAATTACATAATTTTTGTTGCTTAAGATTTTAACACGAGAGAGTAATAAGTTAAATAATTCATTATGATAACACATATAAATTACTGAGTTCAAATAATTAGTTCAATACGAATATTAATAAAGCAAATATTTTATATATATATTCTCCTTATATAGAGATAAATTTTGACAATTCTGTATAATAATTAGAGAAGATTATGATAAATACGAAAATATACACATGAATAATATATATATTATCAAAAATCAATATTAAATAATTATAATTATTAAATTAATATAATATAATATTAATATTAATATTACATATTATATCTTCATAAAACTACGCAACAGCTATTAATCTAATATTAATTATGTACACGTCTTATAGATACGATGAGATATAATAACGATTATATGAGACAAGAGAGTATATAATATAAATATAAATAAGTATCTTTAATCACTTATTCATAGACTAATAATAGAATATTAATATCAATAATATTAAAAATTAAATACGATTATTGATTATTAGAAAATATTGAGTATAATATATATATGCAATACAATAGAAATGACGATCTTTACATATATTTGAGATCTATTATATTTAAGAATGACTTATTATAAAAATGTAATTTACATATTCGACATATATCGGTAAGTGATATGAGAATTGCAATTTAATGATTGATATGATTTTAATTTTCCAAATAGACACATATGTGCTAATTGTCGATTTCGAACTTCTGATTCTGTTAAAGATCCATCTCATACGCTACAAAGAAGGGAGATATAAGTGTACATATTGAGAAATATCAATAACTACGACATGAGTATTAACGGATACAATTGAGAGACGCAGAGATTAGTAAATACTATAAAGATATTTAGAGACTAATTAGTAAATATTGAGGATTTCGTGTAATAAATGGAGTCGTTTATGCCTTTATAAATTGTTTTATTGAACATACCCATATCCCTGCTCTACACAATATTTATAAAGTATTTGATTTGAAACATTAATTATTTTAAACCCCCAACGTAACACTAGAATAAAATGAAATTTCACAATTGGTATTGACATTAAAACAAGATTTGAGACTTAAGACTGTAAGATTAATTATTCCAATTGAAATCAAAGTAGCACGCCAGACCAGTCAAACATTTTAAACATGAATAATAATATATATAAATTGGAAATACCAGCTAAATAGGAGCGGGCACATTGAATGCAAGGGTGGACATCAATGAATATTGGACCTTATACACTGAAAGTCTATACCTAAAACGCTACAGTATGCGGAAGGGCTTTGCTATAGCATTCACTCCATAATGATTAATACTTAACGAATCCATTATTATTAAAAATTAAGATGTATAGAGAGATAAAGCCTTGAGTATTATATATACCAATTAATATTAATACTAATATGAACCTTACAAGAATACAATAAATCGATATTATATATCCAATATTATCTGGCAAGCAATACAAAACTTAAATGATCACTAAGTGTACCTAGATAATCATTTATCAAATTAGTACTACTATTTGCCGTATGATAATATTATATAAATTATGGGCCATATTAACTTTTATATAAAATAAATTAAATATCCATTGACTATAGTCATTCTCAGAGCAAATCTAAACACAAGAGTAATATCAACAAACTCGACTGCTTCACATTCCAACATTTGAATTGTTCATTTTGAAATAAATGCGTACGAGAGAACTACAGCAGAATAAAAAAACCTTTTGCATCGATAAAATCAAAACACTCTCTATTTAATATATATATTAATTTATATTATATCTAAATCTTAAATACACCTATGAGTCTAAAATAATCACACAAGTCTGCACACTCAAGTAATAAACAACAAACCCTTATTTGAGGCTCATTAGTGTCACTACACCTGCAAACATTCGTTTGCATTTATGATCTATCATATCTTATTATAGAGTTAACCCTTTAAAAAACTCAATGGCGCATTTGATATATATATTATTATTTAAATAAAACTATAGACTAGACAAATATATTGAAGTTGCCATTGAAAGTTTTTCTCCAAAAGTATAATTATCAAGACCAAGACGCTATGAGGGGAGTAACTATTGAAAAAAAAGAGAGTGAAATGCGGAGCGAGAAGACCTAACTCGTAGAATATAAAATATAAAGATATAAGCAATCATAACATATAATGGAAGTAAAAGAATACATTAAAATAAAAACGTGTATAAAGTAAAAACGTTATTTACAGTTCAAACATATAATAGACATGGGACCGTAATTTCAGAAGAATATCTACCCGTAGCACTAAATCAATAAATTAAAGGAGCGAGCGCGCATATTAGATAACATCAGAAATTTTGCGAGGAGAAGTAGGCAAACAATATAGTCAGAATATAACAAAACTATATTTATATATTCTTATTGATATTCATTTCTACTCTACATATCCATATCTATTTACTTTACACATCTAAAGATAGCTATTTCGATAATGTTCCTAAAATTTTATGATTCTCCATAGATCATTTTTGTAAAAAGAATTATAAGTCTAACCTGCTCGATAAGTCCGAGTCCTGTCCGAGATATTAAAATCAGAAAAACAGGCAAAATGGGAGCTAAGAAGTAAAACGGCTCCAAACTGACCTTAAGGTGGAGAGGGGATAGGTTGCTCCCCAAAAGGATAACAGCTAACGAGGATAAGAATCATCATTATAATATTATAAAACCACGCCTCAACAACCAAACGACTCAATATACCAAACGCGCAAAAGCTATAGTCAAGTTGTGGTCCCCCTTCAACTTACAAAATTTGAAGGAAGACATAATATAATCAATAATTTAGGCTAAAGAGTCATGTTGTCGTCATAGCACTCATTCAATTCTGATGAATGAGCTATGAAATTCAAATAACAGTCGAAAGAGACTGCTGTAAAATACTAAATGTACAAGGCTAAATCCGCAATAAAAGCTTCACCGACGTCTAACACAAAATATTAAAAGTTTAAATCGATGTAAACTAACGTAACACTAACCTTACTTAACGTATCATAACTTCACACTTCTATCTCTGCCTATCAATCTACTTACGATATATCCATTTATATATATGAATTCCTATATTTAAACTGTCTAAATTTTTTTATCAATAAATAATTTTTGCTCTTATTTATTTCTCTACTCTGACGTCTTAAGCTTCTATAAGTCTCTATTCATAATGTATATAATGCAAATTATATCTACCTATGCTAAACCTTATTTGATTAATGATGAATTTATTACGATATATGTCTTTAAAAATTGTCTCTCTAAAGTCTCCTAAGATAATGTCATATGGATTATTTTGATATTGATTATGTCTTTTCTTAACTTGCATTTTATTTTTCCAAATTTACTGGTTTATATAGATCTATTGTTATATTTCAAATCTCGTCTCAGATTGCTACAGAGTTACATATTCTTTTCTCATTTATGGTATCTATCTGATTATCTTATTTTTTTAAGTTTTACATATTTTGTTATAAACTTTATAATATTTCTACTAACAATCAAACTATTCTTCCCGTCTGTTCAGTATGAAAATCGAGTTCTATTATCATTCTACTATCATTCACAGTATCGCTTGAGAAGAGCATATACCACACAAAAAAAGCCCACACCAAGTCTCTTGCACCCACAAGTCCAAGCTCCCGTGTAGAGGATATATTGCTGACTAACATCACACCTCCGTTCTTCACCACACAAACATTAATATGTGCGTCAACATCTCACCAAGCGACAGCAACTCCACAATTAAAGAAAAACATCAAATACAGCAATCTCGCAAATAGCACACCATACCAGAATAATAAATAAATTCTAAAAATTTTGAAATTAATAGTATAGAATTTCAATAATAATAATTATTAAAATATAATCTATAATAATAATGAATACAATAATAATAATAATAAAAATAATAAATAAATTAAGATAATATTAAATAGATAATAAATAAAATTAAAATTATAAAATTATAATGTATGAAAATATAAAGAAAAAAGAATATAATAATCATAAATTAATATTATATATATATAAAAATAATAAATTAATGATAATATAATAATCATAATGAAAAGTTTCTTTCATAATAAAATGAATAATGATAATTATAATAATAATTAATAATAATATCTATAATAATAATATTAAATAATAATAGAATTAAAAATAATAATATAAATTTTCCCATAAAAGTAAGTATTAGAAACTTCAATATTATAATTTGAATATAAAGTATACAAAAAATAAAAATTATTATAATAATTAAAGACATTAATATAAATTAATATATAAAGATATACGATTATTATTAAAAATTTGTATAAATAAAGCTATATATATATAAATATAGTAAACCATATAGATCAAAGTTTAAGCTATTTAAAAAAAAGTGAAATGAAAAAGTAAAAAAATAACAAATAAAAAAAATAGTAAAAGAATGGTAAATAATTTAGAATTGAGAAAATAATATTTATTAATAATGTATCTAAAAAATTTTATGCATGAATAGTACAATTACTATTTAGCGTTAACAGAACAATGTTAGAAAGCAGTAAGGTAATAGATTCTACAAACTATATAAATTAATAATATATTATATATATATATATAATATATAATTAAATAAATATAGATATAATATTTAATATATCAGAGACATAAAGCTATTATAGAGTACCTATATTAATATAGTATAGTACTAAAATTGGGAAAAAAGTTAGTAACTACCTATATATGTAAAAATTATATATATAATTAGTTTTAATCAATTATCCTAAAATGAGCATGATGCCTATTAATTTCTAAATTATCCCCTCCTTAGTACACACCTGTAATTATTCAGATAACTAATCATTATTAATAAAATTTATTAGTAACATTAGAGAAAGAATATGAATCCTAGTATTAAAAAGCGTGAGGAATACAAAAATTAACGTAATATCGAGAAATGAAAATATATGTGGGAGGATCTAACAGCCGAGAATTTTGCTTACTTCTTCCCACTCATAATATTATCGATTGATCAAAATAAAGCGGACCTGATAACAGCGAAAGCGAAGCCCAAGCCCAAGGAGTGAATAGCTCACATTCTCTACCACCCGACAGTTGGAACCAAAAACCATGCGTATCGCTCGCCCCTCGTGTAATTTCGCGAGCGATGCTGCACCATTCACACTGAAGCATACCCGCGGCGGATTGTAAATAACATAATCGAGCAACTATGAACTTAAGATATAATCAAAAATAAAAATAAAAAAAAAAAAAAAAAACAATAACAAAAAATTAATAGAATAATAAAATACAAAGTATAAGAGAGATGTCAAAGACGCTGCAAGATAAAGCGGCATTTATAAACAAGAAAAGAATAGATAGAATACACCATAATTACATATAGCCATCATACGTAATAAATATACCAAAGAAGCACCACTATATCCCAAGAAACATCGAGATATGAAGTCATAATTCCCGATGCAATATTTCTGAGCATAAATTAATAGATTAGCTTTCACATTTAATCAAACACATCAGAGATCCTACTATCAATTATACGCTAATCCATGCCGTGATTACCTAGATTAACCTTACTAAGCAATTAAAACTCTGTACGGTTTCATCAACTTAGAGAACAATTATGATTTATTATATAGTAACTCAGACAAGCATCCAGAATAGATAAAAAATTACAAAGCGGACGTTAATCCATCGATTAGCCGTTGAAGAGTTGAACATAGTGGTTTATCCACCCGAATTTTTATTTGGGAAGACATACTAAACAGGATCAGAGTACATAGAGATGCGTATAAGGCAAGTGCAAAATAGTATGTAAAAACGTAGAAATCGTCCATCTTCTCTTTAGGAATAAAACAAGTTATAACCAAGAGGTACAGCATAAAATAATTAATTCTACTCTCTCATTGTGATTATCTATAGTAAGTGTGCTAAGTCCAATTTCTGCTCGACACTCGAATTTCTTCACATCTACATAGAGAGCATTACTCTAATAATGAAATAATACTAGATCTGAATTCATAAATTAATACAAGGAGTATCTAATACTAAATAAGAATCGCAAATCAGCTAATCAAAGCCATAAATTTAACTCAGATCACCATATCGCAGCAGAATCGTCTGTCTGCTTTTCAAATGCTCTACATTATCCATATATTTGTGACAAGAAGTAGCTATCTCATGGAGGTCACTATGAAATAAAGCCGAGATTTGAGTTGATAGACCATGAGTACACTGTACAGTGTTTACACAAACTCAAAATGCACCGAATTATTAATTTATAATGTAAAATTTTAGAAAACTAGTCGAGATATAGTAGTATCCTAATTCTCATAACTCACAAATACAGCTGTAGAAGCCGTCATCAATGTTACATGAACTGGTCAGCTTCAATCGCGACAGCAAAATTCGAAAAGATCTCTATTTATTCAGAATGATCATTTCAAACAGATGCCTGAGTCTTAAAAGATTTTTTGCGGGAGGTTGCGTTACGGTCGGCATAAGAACATCAACGTACCCACATAATTTGCAGCGTTAAACAGATCCACAATTATATTCCTTTGATAATACTAGATGCATTAGCTCCTTCGACAGGAGCATCTATATTCGTCCTTCATTAAAAAAAACACACCCAACTAGACTATGTTAAGTCATGCACCCTATATCGAAAAAACGATTCTTATTATATCTCAATTTCTTATCTTGACCCATCTAGATTTTACACACACTTATCTCAAAATCTGCCCTATACGCTTCCTGACATCATTTCATATCTTACTCTTCCTTCTCAGTCTTAAGTTCAACGGGTGCACCAATAACAACATTACATCTGCGCACCAATCTGATTGTAAAGCCTTGGAGTATAATTAAAATATGAAAAGCCATTGAGCTTAATTATACGTCGTATAGGTAGATGCAATTTATGAAGAATTAGATTATCATCATTGTGAGTCAATAAAACCTAGTAGTGTACTTTCACTTCAAAATTAATGTATAATTAAATATAACTTACATAAAGACAAAATAAAGTAATACCACTTATACAATGACATCATCTATCTCATATAATTTATTATTAATATTATTTTTATAATGATTTATATATCCCAATTACTGTCTATGCAATAGCATGGCAATATATAATTGACCACGCCCATATTTTACCTGGAGGACGAATCTATATTAGTACCTTAAATTATATAATGTTAAAAGGTGTATAATATATAGTATAATATAGTATATATATAATAATATAATTAATAATAATATATATAGTATATATTATTAAATATGATATATATAATTATATATAATTATATATATGAATATAATTATATATATTATAATAATCTATATTTTCAGTTAACAAATATATGGATTATATATATATATAGTAAATATATATATATTAATATATTATATATAATATTATATATATAATTTAATATAATAAATAATATTAATCTATTATATAGCTATGATAATTATAATATAATATAATCTATATAATATCTATAAGTATAATAAATTATATTAATAAAATCCATTAATAAAATATAATAATATATATATATTATATTATATTATAGTATTATATTAAATGATATTAGTATTATAAGAATATAATATATATATGATTAATAATATATGAGTATATTATATAATATATAAAATCAATATATAGATATAAAAATATATAATATATAATTAGAGCCTAATATGGGCGCGCATAAATACCGCACTCACTCTAAAAATTATACAATCACTAAAAATCATCTCGTATAAATTACAAAAATTCTAGGTGTGCCTGGGATTTAGCTCCATTTTACTTTAGGGGAGGATATAGTAGATATAGCAAGGTTATAGTTAGTTTAAAGAAAAGGGATCCTAACTAAGTTATGGTCATTAGATATATATTTAAAAATAGTATCCTTATATACCTTATATAACTTATAATATTTTAATATAATATAAAAAATAAGTAATATATTTTTATTATCAAGCTTTTGAAATATTATTATATATAATATAGCAATTTTTAAAAGTGTTGGTTTTTCATCTTTTTTTGTATTATATTATATATCTGGATTCTGATTTAATAATATTTAAGTGAGAGACCACCTATTTGAACAACTTTATAAACGAAGTTATATTTAAAATATTTATATTATAGGTGAAGGTGTATAGTGGTATTAAATATAAATATAGTTTAAAAGTTGATGCAATGTGAATGATGGGAGTATGAGTATTTTAAATCTTAAAAATTTATTATGACTAAAAGAATAAACCTAGAAATAAAAAACAATATAAAAAAAGATGAATAAAAAAATGTTTAAGTATATATATATATATATATATATAATATTACTAATATTAATATAGTATATATATATTAATAATATAATATTATAATATGATATATATATAATAATAATATATATAAATAATGAAGTTTAAATAAATTGGATAATTACATCATTAATTTTATACTAATTATATCTAAATTAAGGAGTAACCTGTCTTTATTACCTAAACTAAACCTTGTCTAAATCTAACCTATATATCCTACCCTAAACGTACTTGCTCATCCTATACCTAACAGAGAATATTATACCTATACCTCAATCGTACGTAAATCATATAATTAGATAAAAAATGTTTGTAAATTATATCGTATATTAGTGTATTGTAAATTAGGATGAGGTAAATTACCGGTATTATATATGCAGCCTATCCACATATCTGTTCGTCGCATAACCAATACATGTTGGCGTACAGTCTGATTCAGGGCTGTTAAATTGATACAGAACGTGATTGTTGTCGGGTGAGGCATCTCTTGTAGTGAAAGAGGAAGATAGTTATTTTGTCTTATGGTAAATTTAGTCTGACTTTAATTTTTGAGTTGTCTTTAGTTTTGAGGTGGGAGTTTAATATATTATGAAGGTACTTCTCTTCCTTATCAAAGAAAGTCCATAGCATTTGACGTTTTGTAGAAATTTTTCTGGTTATATTTATTTTCTTTATTACTATATAATTTTATAAGAGTTTTATTAATTAGGTTTTCAACTGAGTATTGTGGATGACCACAGGAAATTAAATTTTAGTTAATGCGGCCAATTTCTTTATAAAAAATTGTCCAAGTTGAAGATAGGTTGTACGCTAGGAAGACTAGAGTTTTAACGATAGATTCTTTGTAAATAGTCGGTGAATAAGATCCATAGTCCATATATATAGACCATTATCAAAGGGTTTAATAAGTATATATGATTAAAACGCTTGAGAGGTAGGTTGGCTTATTAAACAGAAGAAAGAGAAGAAAATGAGAAGAGAAAAGAACAAGCGAAGTGGATAATCAGAAGTGGCTGAACGATGTTGTTACCTATATAGATCATGAGAAGATTGTAACATGCTGATTGTGTTTTTTCATGGAATAACATCGGAGAAGGCTTTGAAGGCAGATAAAGGAAATATTTGATGTTTCAAAAACTAAATTTGATTTTCGGAAAAATATTTTGACTAAATGAAAATTATATTTTAAAATTTAAAAATAAAATTAATCTGTGATTTCTGCGATGAAGCGAAAAAAGTTGGAAATTAGGAACCTTTTGAAAATTTTGAATTATGAGTAATAAATACTTCATCGATTGTTTCAAATTGATCAACTGAAATATGATTTAGGACGTAAACTGTTGTCGTGACGACTCTCAGAATCGGCTTCATTTTCATGGCTCAATAATAGGGCTGTTCAACATATGGTTACTAGAGATTTGGAACATTCTGCAATCTAGTGATAATATTAATATTTAGTAGTGATAGCGTTTTTAATTAGTGATAGTGTTATTATGTAATTGGCGACAGTATTCTTAATTGGAGAAATTTTTGTCGTGTACTTCAGAATGTGCGAAAACATGGCTGCCTACTATAACAAAATCCTATGGGAGTTTTAACAACTTTGAGAGGCTGTCACTTTTTTTCCTAAAGAGAGCGACGATGTAAGTTTCACTATTCGTTTCCATATGAGGTATTTTAGAGTCGATCCGTGATTTTCATAAAAATCGGGGTGACAACCCTCTGGTAACAATTACCATATTAAGTGAATCAAGAGAATGATGCATATGCTATATAGTAATAAATAGATAGTGGTGTTAATGTAATAATAGTAACAGATGAGAAAATGAGGTAGTGAGTGATGGTAATGATAGATTAATATATTATATCAACTGAGGGATGAAATAACGATGAATGGAAAAAGTGATAATATGAGGTAAATACTGAATTTAATGATAACAATGATAAAGTAACATTACTAATAACAGTGGAGACAAAGTTTATTATAAAGAGAATTGTATTATTTTTTTTTATTTTTTTATGATATTTATTTATTTATATAAAACGCCCGGTATCAGTGTAGAGCACTCGCCAAACCAAGGCGGGGTCCTCAGGTCTACAACTGGTCGGTGGAGAAGTGAACTTTTACTTTTTTGGTAATTCGGACCAGTCGGGACTTTTAAATGAGTAATTATATATATATATATATATAAATAATATATATATATATATATATCTAATAATAATATATATATAATATAATAAATATTTAATCTATATTATATTATATATATATATATATATATAAATAATATAATATATAGAATATAATATAATATAAATATATATATAAGTACTATATATATATTAGTAAAAGATTAGTATATATATACATTATATATATTATATAATATATATAATATATATATATATATAATATTTATAATAATTATCGTAATAAACCCATAATTATATATATATAAATATATATAATATTATATATATATAAAATATATATATATATATAGTTATATATATGATATATAAATATATAATATATATATATATATAATATTATAATGAATATATAGGTATATATATATATATAATATATATATATATATATATATAATTATATAATATTATATTATATATAAAATATTATATATAAATTATATAATACGTAAGTAATTAGTCTTCCAATAAGGTGTCCAATTGTTTATAACTTACGTATCGAACAAAATGTCACAAGAGCACGCCTGGTGAAGAGGAATTGGAAATAAGCAAAGCGAAATAAATAATAAATATAAAATTAAATTTTGGTAGTAAGTAGATACGTTAAGTAAGGTGTATGTTCAGTTACGTTATTATATCAATGTAAACTTTTTTTTAAATATTTAATAAAAATGTCTTAGAATTTTAAATTTGATTACATTTAAACCACTTTATAAATGTGGTCGATCATGCAATCATCGATGTGAAGGCCGGACACAAATACAATCAGATCCATATATATATAGAATAATACTACTAATACAATATCAATATCTACATACTACTAAGAATATATTTTATACACATATTATAAATAGATATATGTCAGCCTCCAGATTAGCTAACCTGTAACTTAAAAACTACAACAGCTACATGAAAACGCAATGGAATCTAAAATAATCTGAAAAATTTTAATGCAGGAAAAGTAAATAAGAAAGAAAATGAAAATTTTGAGTAAAAAAAAAATAATAATAATATGTTTGGAACTTCAGAAATTACAAAAAAACGAATTTCCTGAGACATACCCCCCTCAATATTAGGCTCGGTAGATATCTTGAAAATTAACTTGCATTAGATGGAATGAAAAAATTATATTAATTTTTTTATTTTATAAACGTAGAATAACACACAAGGGTAATCTACGGAGGGCTCCGCCCCCGTACCCCCCGACCCGTGAGTGCAATTAATCTAATTAAAATGTAAGAACAAATATTTTAAGTTAGTATGAAAAATATATAAAAATCCTGATTTAAAGTTAACCTTAAAATAGTGAAATGATATAAAAAAACGATATTTTATAAGGGAACAAAGCTTTAATAGTTTGGCTTTTGCTGCCAGAGTCAGATGTTAATTTTAACTTATTTATAAGGATAATTATTAAATAATTATTAAAATATTTTTTTTGTTTAGTGCATTTAAAATTTTCGCGCATTTTTACAAACTCATTCCATTTTTGTGACAATCGAAAGTTTTGAGATACAGGTGTCAGCTAATCTAAACGGGTATATATATATAATTAATATAATATAAATATAAATATATCTATATATATAATTAATAATATAGTATATATATACATATATATATAATATAATAGATTAATATATAATATTATATATATAGTATATAATATAGTATATAATTATATCAGATTTATTGTTGATTTGTCATGAATGTTGTCTTGATCGCTAAGATTTCATGTTTATAAGTTTTATAACAAATAATGCCTTTATGTTGAGTCTTCTGACGTTGAATTCTCATTCGCCGATATCAGTCGCATGGAAAGTCATATAAATAAACATTTATTAATCTTTATTTTGTCATTTAATTGAATGTATAAAACAATTTATAAAGGCATAAACGACTCCATTTATTACACGAAAATCTCAATAAGTTACAATTTGAGCAAACTTCATAAGACGTCCTAAACCGAGCAATGACTTTATACAATAGTTTACGATTTCAAAAGTAAACTACTCAATATATGAACGGTGTTACAGACAGGTTCTTATACACATACGCACAGACATACACACACACATTCAATTAAATTACCAATATGTTCTTTATATAATCCATATATAAAGATCAAAATTGAATGTTCTTTGATGTGTTGGCTATATAACCCATCTAAATAAATCCATTCATTTATTGTATATTCAAATGCATTGAGGGGTTAAAGATCTTATTAGGTTTTATTAAACTCTGCAAAAATCTTTCCAACGACAAATATGCAAATGTAAGTCGTTTTCTGGGTGACTTACGAACATTATTTATTTTGTTAAGTAAATCTCAGGTTTAAGACGCCCTATTACATGCATACTCATATATTAGTGCTTGAATTGCTCATATATTCTGACAATATTCAGATATATTCTCAAAATGAATATAACTTCAGTAAAACGATTGTAAGCATTATTGTAGTATTCATCACTATTTATCAAATTTATATATATATATATATATATATATATATATATATATATATAATATATATATAATATATAATAATATATAATATATATATATAACATATATATAAATATATATATATATATATAAGAATATATAATATAAATAATATATTATATATATAATTAATATATTATATATATATTATAGTATAGAAATAATATATAATATATTATATATATATATTTATATATAATATATATATAATATATATTAAATATATAATATAATTATAATAAATATGTAATATATATATAGTACTAGTATACATATATATATCTATAATATATATAATATAATATATTTACAATATATATATATAAAATATATATATTATAGTATATATATAATATATATATATATTATAATATATATATTATAATATATATATATATATAATTATATATATATAATATATATATATATAGATAATAGTAATATATATTATATATATATAATGTAATATCTTATATATATTATATATATAATATATTATAATATAATATATAATATTATATATAATATATATATATATATATATAATATATTAATAATATATAAATATTAATATAATATATAATATATATATATTATGAATATATAAAATATATTAAAATATATATATATATATAATATATATAATATATAATATATATATATATATATTATACTATATATATATATATATTATATTATAAAATATTATATATATTATATATATATAATTATATAATATCTATTATAATATATATATATATATATATAATATATATGATATTATATAGAATATAATATATATATTATATATATATATATATATAAGTGTAATTTATCGTTATATGTAATATATATATATATATTATATATAATAATAATATATATATATATATATATAATAATATAATATATATATATATTATATATATAAATTATATTATAATTATCAATATATATAGCAGGGTTTGGCGTCGGTTCAAAATTTTCTACTCGGACTTCCGACTCACTTATATCCTCTTGCTAATGCTCCGCTCCGACTCCGACTCCGAAGCCCTGCTTCTTGAAAATTATCGATTCCGACTCCGACTCCACCCTTTTGAAAATTACCTGGACTCCGACTCCTCGGACTCCACCCTCTAATAAAATATCTATAGAAAAATGTAAAATCTGATTATATTTAATATATATATATAAATAATATATATATTATATATTAAGTATATATATATATAAATATAATATATAATTAATATGTATATATTATATATTATATATATAATATTAATATATATATAACTATGTAATATCGTTTAGTACCTGTGTATGGAAGTATGTGAACTATGGTTTGGAATGAGTATAGATCTAAAATAAAATGGGTTCAGATGGACAATCTTAGCGTGTTTAGTAAGAAGAAATTTATAAAAGAGAAAATGTTTAATAGAATGTGTGGGGTGGGGTAAATTAGAGAATAAATGAGTATTGAGATTTTCATCAGGTGGAAAGGATGGATGTACGTGTGTGGTGTTAAGCGGATGTATAGTGGTGAGTGTGCTGGGAATCAAACGGCTAGGAGACCGAGAAAATGGATTTAGTCAGTAAAAGAATGCCTGGACGGAAGAAATGTGAGTTTGGCAGAAGGAGGAGAAGAAAAGGTGCATAATAGTGTGAATGCGGGTTTGTGATCGGGGTATTGTTGTGCCACACCTGGCCAGAGGATTAACCCCACATTGACGAGATTCCCCATAGTGAGGTCCGTCGCTGTCCGGAAGCTCTAAGTGTTTCTTGAATGGGAATGGTACTGAGGGGGCGGTAAGGGCGTAAGGCAGGGCTTTCTTTTTCGACTCCGTCGATTTCTTCCTACTTTCTTCTGTTTGCTAGTGCATGCTTCCAACCTAACCCCCAGTCGGGGATAGAAGAAAGGTGATGATCGATGAGGATGTTGAACATATAATAATATATATATATATATTATATATAAATATATAATATAGTATATTATATATATAATATATAATAATATATATATATATATTAATAATTATATATAATATATATATATATATAATATAATATATATATATAGTATATATGGGGCAGACAAAAAAAAAAATTCGGATATTCATGGTTCCTCCTCTATTTATAAGTATATATATAATATATATAATATATATATATATAATATATAATAATATAAGATATAAATTATATATATATATATATATATTAATATATAATTGACAATGTAGCAAAAAAAATTTCGCGGGGTTTAGATTAAGAATATATATATATATTAGATATATATATATAAATATATAATATATATATATATATATATATATATATAATAATGAATTATATATATATAATATAATATATAATTATATGTATTATATTTAGTGATGCAGGTAACATCCGCATCCCATGTCCGACTTATTAAAGACTCCGCATGCTCGCACCGCGAGCATTCGCAATCCGCATCCAACCCCCGCTTTGCCGGCTGCGGATGTGCGCGGATACGTATGGAGATTTGATAATAATTATTGATAGAAAAACACTGTCTCTGAATTTTAAAAGCATACAGTTGAGGAGAAGACTTGGGACTCTACTCAACTGTGGTAATTATATCAAGATCTCAACAGCCTAAGTTCATCAATAAATTGAGTCAACAAGTCAACATGAATTAGGATGCCAAAAAAATCAGCGCCTCTACACTTCTGTCTCCGCATGTATTCCATTATTCTCAACGGAAGTGAAACATTTTGAACATCTTCAAATGAAAAATGATACGGTTTGAAAAAGAAAGATGAATAAACTAAGCTAAGAAAAACGCTGTTGTTTCTGTGGAAATTAATTACCTTCATACTTTTGCAACTTACTAGATCCACCCATTATAAAGGCAAAGTTTTTTGTAAAATATGTAGAACAATTAAATCATCACTTGTGTTTGCAGTTTGAAAAACTCCATCCAACAGTC
The DNA here is from genome assembly GCA_015478945.1 of Trachelipus rathkii. Lineage (NCBI taxonomy): Eukaryota > Metazoa > Arthropoda > Malacostraca > Isopoda > Trachelipodidae > Trachelipus > Trachelipus rathkii. The sequence continues at coordinate 21,003 of JABUQX010087383.1, forward strand.
TACATAATCGCCACCCCATTTAAATGAAAAAACGAAATCTAGCAAAACAACACGTCTTCTAGTCATCAATCATAGATTCAACTGGAAAATTCTACAGTAAAAGAGTGATAAGAAACACCACCACATACCAAAAGATTTAGTTGCAATTTGATGAAAACTATCACAAAAAGAAAAACAACTCATATCAAATGAGATCCTATCAGTTTGGTGAATGGAAGTAACAAATGTTTACCACGCTTAACACATAACATCAAGAAATACTTGGCCTGTCCTCAACTAGGTTCCAATGAGAATGTATTTAGCATGCTGGCTAAATATTGAATTAAAAGAGAAACAGACTCAGCAGAAAAGCAGAAAAATGATGTTTGTCAAGCACAACCTTCCTATATTTGAATTGTGTACTAGCACAAAAAGATACTAATCCATTGTAAATCTCTTTCATTAAAGGTCGGTAGGTTGGGGGATTGGGGGTTCATTTGAGTTGGTCCCCGTCCCCGCACCCTGGTAAGAATGAATATTAATAGATTGGCTAAAACTCGAAATATAGATATATATATATATATAGAATATCTAATATTATATATATAAATATATATATTATATATAATATAATATATATATAGTATATAGTCAAACATCCCGCATCCGCACGCATCCGCATCCGCGGATAGTAAAATCAAACATCCGCATCCGCGGGATGCAAAAAAATGACATCTGCTACATCACTAATATATAAATATTTATATATATATATATATATATATATTTAGATATGTAATAACATATAAATTGTAGTATATAATAAAATATAATATAAATATAAAAGTATAAATCAAGAATATATGTATTCATTTAATTATATCTTTATATATAGATATACATAACATAAATATTTAAATATATGTATATATATATAGTATATATTATATATATATATATATATAAGATAATATTATTATATATATTTCAGATACTCTTATATTATATAGAATATTTCTTCATTCTGGCTTGAAGAAAATAAAAAATGAAAATTAAAAACTAATTTGAAAATAAAAAATCACTGTAACTTCTATTTATATAAACATTCCTATCATTTTTGTGTGTTCACCGCTTTTTTTTATGTGGCAACCTTGACATTTAGTGGTCGACCTGTGAATGGATCATTAAAAATATTAATTCCATTGCTTGATTGATTTGTTTTTTGAGGCTTTTCAGAATTTTGTAATCATTGATTTGGTATTTCACATTTTAAAAGTTACTTGCTCAAATTTCTTTTAGAATCTTATTGCAAAAAGACTTTGTCAAGCAAAGCAGGTTAGTTTCCAATTGCTTTTACTTTGTTTAGTATTATATGATTTGGAGTTCTAGAAATTATTGTGGAATTTCAATGCTATCTTGACAACACCACATTTAATAGTGCTTTTTCAGACAAAAAAAAAATTCAGTAGAGGAGTAAGTTCCTTATTTAATTCGGATAAATTTCTTCATTATAGAAATTGAATTAGTAGATTATTATTTATTTTTAATAGAAGCTATGGCGTTCAAAAGGCTCAAGCGAACGTAACACATACACCAAATGATATAAAGAGTCTTATCCCAAATTCATTCTAGATCAAGGGGGCAATTACTCCAAACACATCATTTAAATTTTTTAAATTAAAGGAAGAGGGCAAAATAGTGAAAGGAAGGAAAGATGAAATAGGATTCACTTCTTCTGTTGCAAAGTCACTTGGTAGTCTGCTATGAAGCTCACTTGAGATCTTTGATTGACAACTAAATCCGATGTGACCAGTATTGAAGACAAGAGCACCTAGTAACATATTTTCCAATATTGTTCCATCAATTCTACAACTGGAAATAAATGCATAAATTTTTAATAAAGCACCCGTTATTTTACTGAAAAGTGCTTCAGAGGATTAGTGCAGTATAAAAGAATGAGTATATATTGCAATACTAATGTAAAGAAAGTGAAACAACAATCTGACAACTAGAACGAGATTGGAGGGAATAAATGAGAGAGAGAGAGAGAGAGAGGTTGATAGACGAATACCTCTGGACTCCACCCTTTCAAGAGAGATTTATGTGAGTGAAACCACCTCAGATATGTATTGCAACTTTTGAGGGGTTCTTAGACCTAACCTCTTGTAAGCTTGTTCAGTGAAAAAAAAAAACGTAATCCTTTCAAGCAGGACTGTAGAGAGTAAAGACCTTAATTTTTTTTACTGGCTCCAACTCGTGTGCTTCAATTATAGTTATGAAATCCTTAATAGTTGATGAAGCATAATGAAAAAATAATGATTGTTACAAGTTCCTTTATTTTTCACTTACAATTTCAAATATGAATAGTAATTTATAGGGAAAATTATTTTTTGCCTCAGTTCCAGCTTTTCCACCAATTTTGATACAACATGATACTGGCCTCCCGACTCCAGTTTCACAGCCCTGCTTTCAAGAGAGATCACGAGAAAAGGAAAATATAGTTTTTTTTTTATCTAACTATGTTCCATATTTTACTACTGCCTCTTCTACTCTCTATAAGATCATCATTTGGGTGATTCCAATATTCACCACCTAAAATGACTTTCTTCTAGACTCTCCTACTGCTTCTCTATGGACAACAACCTTGAGAAGTTAGTGCAACTGCATGCTCACATCTCTAATCATCTGGAAGTAAACCTAACATACTATTTTTATTTTTAACTTTCATACCTTCACCTTATACTATTAAAATGTTCTTAGAGTTTTCTACAAGTGAATCCCCTTCTTCGGCTAGGAGGCACAATTTGCGTTGCGGTAACTAAACCTAGTTGGACTTGCTGTTGTACTTCTTTGACTTCTCATGGAATGATTATTACATTGGGAGGAGCTCATCTGAGTACGTAGAGTGCATAATCAAGCATGGAGGCATACACTCCAATTTTCTTCTCATTGATTAAAACTCAAATTTTTTTATCCAACTGTGAATGTTCTCATGCTATTCGTCACAAAAGCCCTGCTCAGAAATTTCTTTCGTCCTTAAACTCTCAAAGCTCAAACTGCTTCTGTTTCATCAAGGAATTGTTCAAAATTTATTGCATGATACGAAAAACTCCCTTCTCTTCTTCCCATCTCCTTCGGGCATAAAAAATGTCCGCTGTAACTTTGCTTCTTCATCATTCCCTCCTTTTTCTTCTTCCGAGGGTATCACAGCTATTTTACTTTCTACCAAAGCTGAAATCTTCACTAAAGTTTTGCTTCAGTTTTCATTTTTAACCTATTCCAATACTATTCTTCACTTTTCTCCAACTAGTTTATGCCTAACATTTGCAATTACCTTTCAAGATTTCATGTCTGCTCTCTTTGAACTTAATACTAAGAAAGCATATGTCCTATGGTTCTCAGATATTGTGCTCCCGACCTTCCACATTGCTCTGGTAAGCCGTTTTGTCTCCACTTATCAATTTGGATCTTTCCTTCCTGCGGAAAGATGCACTCATTCAACATGTACCGTAAACAAATCTCTCTTCTCAGCTCCCTAACAATCGTTATATTTCTTTAATCTCTGCTTTTCCAGTCTTTTAATCTATCCTAATCCGGAAGTTTGAAAACCTCTTAAATCTTCTAATCTTATCACAGATCGTCAGAAATGTCTTTGTAAGGAACACTGTGGCGCTGAAACATTTTGAGAAAGTTTCGATTGAGCCTAGCACAAAGCTTTAATTTTAGTGTTGCTTTGGTTTCAGTATCTATTTTTCGCCTTGTAACCTTCAGTGATATGTTTTTTTTGTCTCGCTAGCAGCTGCTGTTGATGTCCAGATAATCTACCCCTACCCTCTTTCTACTTTTTATTCATGACCTTCCATCTGTCGATGTCACTACATCTTATGTTCAATGTTTTGCTGACCACTCCACCACATATTACTCACTATATTTTGAGAAGCAACTTATCTAGCAGCAAATAGTTCAATATTAAGAGGGTATGACCGTGGGTCAACTGACCTCGGAACTTTCTTGTATTGCTAATGTGGGCAGAAGAAACACGGTTATTTTCAATATCTCAAAAACTCAATTCTTCTATCTTTCATTTTCCATATGACTCAAATCTTCATCTGTCAATAATATTGGTGCTTTCTTTTTCAGTTGAATTGAAAGAGAAAGGAAACGAGGAGAGCGGACAATTGATACATTATCCAGAGATGATAAAAGAATTATCTTTGTTGGTTATGTGTTTGTGTTTCCTATAGGAACTTTAGCCATTCTGAAGCAGCATGCTCGTTTTGTAATTTTAGACAAGACTAGGGGACATGAATTCAAGTCCGATCTCTGTGATTGTCATTACTGAAAATGTTGACGTAATTATGAGGTGAAAAAACAAATGATAATGACTATTACAGATTGTTTTTTCTTTAATAGTCCATTATCTTTCGAAACATTAGAACTATTTAAAAAGAATATTTTACTAAATTCTCCATTGTATTGTTCAAATTTATCATAGAACATGAATATTACTGTCATTCTCTCATCTTGAATTAATGGTTCAAGAATACTGTATCTATGCAACTTATTTTGCCAATTTATTTCCTTCAAATATGATAAGTGATTACTAGCACAATGCAAATTGCATATCCTCAAAATGATTCATATTTAAGTGATAGTATGTGTCAGGTGTCATGATGGTTTTAACTATGATCCCAAGTTTCTCTCTTCCAAGGCAGATGTTTTTTTTATATTTTATTATATAAACAGTCGTCTCTCCCACATTGAGAATTTACTTCGTTATGAGATATGTTGTCGGTATACACTCATGTTAATAGATAAAATTTTGTTAACTTGAATTCCACAATGTGGCATGGTTCTATGCAGAAAACTGTTAGATTAAATTTTTTTAAAAAAATTGCAGGATGATGACTTAATAAGAAGTTGAAATTAAGTATGTAACTGAAAGCTGGTACATTAAATTATGAGATTGAAAATGCTATATTTCGAATATTTTTTTACCTTTTCAATTTTTTTCTTATTTTACAGACTATTCCTCATTATTACTTGAGCATCGACGTTCGTATGGATGAAGTTATCGCCCTTAGAAAGGAATTCAATGCTATGCTGGAAAAGGAAGGTGTTAAGCTGTCTGTTAACGATTTTATTATCAAGGCTTCCGCTCTCGCTTGTCAGAAGGTTCCTGAAGCTAACTCCTCATGGATGGATACAGTAATAAGGCAGTATGTATCATAAGAAAAAATACTTTTAAAATTTTGTTTCAAGTGTCATACTAATAGAAGGAATTTAAATAGTTATTTAAATTCGAGGCACGTTTGAAGTGTTGATGTGACAGCATTTACCCATTTCGAAACTCATAATGAAATATTATACACTTCATTAATACCGCAAATGAGGTCTATTGTTATTTTTCATTTGCTTAGAAATGTTTTTTATTACCTATAGTAGCTATTTTGGAACTTTAATATAACGTTTTTAATGAATTAGCTTAATTATCATGAAGCAGAAGTGAACAAAAAGGTTTTAAATTTTAGGAATCGATTATATTTTAGTTCAATTCCATTAAAAGTGGGGAACCTCATGCCCGCGACCTGTTTGACATATAATTTGTTTATAATTTAAATTAAATATAAACAAATAAATATTTGTTAAAATAAAATAATAAAATATGAAAACTATATATATATATCGGAGGTTAGGTGTCCAAGACACTCCTCGCTCCTCTTGGGAAGCTAAGCTTTCATAGGTAAAATGATTGGTTTCCTTTTAGCTGATCGTTGGTCTCGAGGTAACACTCTGGGTACCATTTCAAGGGTAAGGGTTCAAACCCACTTTAGGCGAATTTAAAATTACAAAATATTGGTTGCGTTCATAGAGAAATATCGCTGAAATATATAATTATATATATATATATATATTATATATATATATATATATATATATATATATATATATATATATATATATATAGTATTATATATTAGATTATATATATATATATATATATCATATATATATATATATATATATGTATGTTCGATATTAATGCAGTGAATATTGAAAATGTTTTTAAATTTTAGGAATCAATTATTTTAGTTCAATTCCATTAAAATATTTAAAATTTCTTTTCTAAAAGGTATCATAATGTGGACTTGAGTGTCGCTGTGAGTACAGACAGAGGACTCATCACCCCAATTGTCTTCAAAGCAGATTCAAAGGGATTAGTTACGATTATCATCCGATGTTAAAGCTTTTGGCTGAAAAGGCTAGACAAGGAAAATTGCAGCCTCATGAGTTTTCAGTAAGATATTTGATTAAGCCACACCCTTCTTATACGGTTTGTATGACTCTCCTGTATCACATTACAGACCCATAAACACTACTAAATATACAGGACCGCCTTTATATATTCCGATATATAATATATATATATATATATATATATATATATATTATATATATATATATATTATATATATATATATTAATATATATATATATATATATATATATATATATATA
>JABUQX010087384.1:0-2500 GCA_015478945.1 Trachelipus rathkii
TCCGTTCCATTGTCCGTTCCATTCCACTCACTCTTTGTGTGTGTGTGTGTGTGTGTGTGTGTGTGTGTGTGTGTGTGTGTGTGTGTGTGTGTGTGTGTGTGTGTGTGTGATGTATGTATGTATATATGTAATATGCATGTATGTATGTATGTAATAATATGTATGTATGTAATAATAATATCAAATAATAATAATAATAATATGTAATAATGTGTAATATGTATCATAGGATCATAAACTCGCAAGTGATCGTGAGGCTACTTCTTTGGCGTACCCCCAAGTATCACTCTGCGTACCCCCCGGGGTACGCGTACCCCACTTTGGAGACCACTGGTATAGTTTATACATGGTTATTAGTAATTATGTAATAAGGAAGGAGTGGGAGCACCACATCCCCTTATGCACGATGTCGAGGCACAGTCCTTCATCATGCAAGCGTTTAAGACGCCTTCGCATCTTACATTCAAATCTGGCCCCTCCCCTTCGGGGATGCCTTCTCTAACAGTGTTTTATACAAGCTCGGTTGGTAACAATTTTAAATGGTTTTAATGATTTTACATAGGTACACATGGGAAGTATAATGTCCGCTTCCCTTACACACAAGTGTAGAGGATCTTAGGCACACATGCTAGTGCGTACATGCTGTGTATTAAATAATTCTTAATATTTTTATTACACATTTGGTCATTCTTGGAGTCTAGAAAAATGGTGAAGCCATAATTAGTTGTGACGCAACTAAGTATCACTTCAACATTTTTTTTTCACACCCAACCTTCTGATTTTTAGAGCACATACATGAGGAAGATGAAGGAAAGAACGGAAAACACTAATTAGAGAAATTTATAAGAAAACTTTTATAAACATTAGTCTCGTAAACCCATGACATTTTCATAACTATACTTGTAGTCCCCGTCACGTATAACTATTTACCAACTTTTTTTCAATTTTCAACTATTTACTCTTTTTCGGTTTCAGTGGTTCTCATTTTTCTCTTTCTTCTAAAGTCAGAATTTCAGACATAAATTAATCGTTTCTTTTTCCTTATTTCTTCATCGGCAAAACCTTTCCGGTATCTTATATATATTAATTGCACTTTTTTCAAATAAGTCGAAGGAATTGATCATTTTACATTTAAATTTCATATAAATGTCGGAATGAAAAAAATGATATTTTTTTCTTCTTCTTCTTCTTCTTTGCTTTTGCTTCCTTCATTCTTTTTATTTGATCTTTTGTTTTTTTCTTCCTTTTTGAAGGGCAACTTTTTCTGAGCTTTCGTATATCTGCGGTTGTGGGTGTAGAGTTCGTTACCATGACGACGAAGTCGGATTTTGAACGTTTGTTTATAACCTGACCAGCTGTTCACGTGTGTTTTAGAGCAATTTTCTTCTCTTTTTTGGTATTTCACAATTTTTTTCAGTTATTTTAACTTTTTATTTTTATTTATTATAAAAGGAAAGAGGCTACAAAGTAGAAAGTTTTGAAATGGAAAGGAATTATTAACATCTAGCATGCGAAATGTTTTAAATTTAAACATATATGATACTATGGAAGTTAAAGAATTTTAAACCTTATTTATCAAATCTATATCAAAATTTTATTTTTCTTAATTTAAGTTTTCAATGTTTAATAAATAATACTATACCCATTTCAATTTCATTCGCTCGTCAAAATGACCGTTCCCACGGGACTCTGGTTTTGAACTTGTAAAATTTAAATGTCATCGAAACAAAAGCATATTCATTTTTCATTAAACACGAATTTACTAGGCAGAAAATGTAAAATTTTATCAAGATTTATAAATCAATGGCAAGAAATACTTTTAATTACTAGCTATTCTTATGACGGTTTATATTTATTTTAAAGGTTGGCAACGTATTTAGAGACCTTTTGGCCGGAAAACATTTCAAACTCGACTTTCTCTCGTTGCATCGTCATAGACTATTTTTGGCGCGCAAATCGCCCTCAGCTAATGATTCTTAAAAGCTGCGATAGGAAGGCTGTTTGAGGTGTTTTTTCACCTTCCACTATATTATGGTTTGAAATATTAAAAATTATTACAGGATATCCTAAATAAAAATATCCTTCATGCGTTGGATTTGACAAACACTATAGAATCATTTATATTTGCATTAACGTAATTTTGAGATGCGATCTTTTTATTTTTATTGTTTTTAATAACATTCTTATTATTGTTCATATTACGGTACAGAACCATGTCGTCATTTTTATGTTGTAAAATTTTCACACTGTCTTCAGATATAGCATGCATGTCTTTATGTACAACATTATTAAATAACACATTTGTTTCATCATTATTATTATTATTATTATTATTATTATTATTATTATTATTATTATTATTATTATTATTATTATTATTATTATTATTATTATTATTATTATTATTATTATTATTATTATTATTTTCCATTCAATTCCATTTTCTTATTCCATTCCATTCCATTCCATTCCATTCCATTCCATTCCATTCCATTCCATT
>JABUQX010087384.1:12500-15000 GCA_015478945.1 Trachelipus rathkii
CCTTTTAAGGGAAGTTACTGATTGGGCCGGAAGCTTTGCCTGAGTATTTCCCCTCAAAACCCTGTTTGTAGATGTTACCTAATGACGCTCCAGGTCATGTCCTTTTAAGAGAAGTTACGTTACCATTTTTGGGCCGGTTTCTGTATTTATAAAATTAAAATACCGAGCAGGTCTTTGGATGTTTATAGGATGAGTGCTCCAATGTTTACTATGATTTTTAGTATTTAATTGTTTCTTCCTTTTTCAATTTATTAATGAAGTTTTTTTTAAACAAAGGTTTAAATAGCAGTTTTCCAGAAAAGGAGGCTCATACAGTTGAGACGGCCCTCCGAAAGAGAGAGAAAGGAGGCTCATACAGTTGAGACGGCCCTCCGAAAGAGAGATAAAGGAGGCTCATACAGTTGAGACGGCCCTCCGAAAGAGAGATAAAGGAGATAAACAGATATTTCCTGCAGCATTGATTTTAATGTCCCGATGGACATATTTGATGACAATATTTTTATTTGATTTAAAAATGTGTTTCGTTTTTTTAGACTAAGAATGTACCTATTTTTATTTTTAAAATAGCGTAGCGTTTAAGAAAATGTTCCGATGAGCATGTTTTTTTTTCTTCAGAATTGAAAATATCACTTTTTTAAATAACGTAATTGAGAAAAGTTTGCTAAATCATTCGGTTCTGAATTTAAAATATAAGTTTTGATCATTTTGTTTGGATTTCTTTATAACGACGTTAGTTTCATTCCAAACATATTATATATATATAATTTTATAATTATTTATAATTTTATATATATATATATATATATATATATATATATATATATATATATATATATATATATATTAGTATCATTTATACCTTATAAATAAAGTATATAGTATAGTAATATATATATATATTAAACATGAATATTTAAGCATTTGTACGCGGGAGGACGAGAGATCACTTCGATCACCTGTCTCGGACAAGGTCACCGGGAGTGGTGGAATTTCACACACAAAGAAAACGCGAAATATGAATTCGATATGATCGTAAAAATTCGAACCTTGAAAGAGACTAACGAAAGACGGAAGAGAGTAAACAAATTCTTTTCTCTCTTCTTTTAACACTTTTAGTATAGGAAATTATTTTTCGGCGTATGAATCGATTAATTTAAGAAAAATTCTAAAGAAAATACCGCTTTGTACTAGTGATTTTAATTGCTAAAATCATAGTCCGAATCTAATTATAAAAGTAAAAATTTTGCTATTTTTTTGGGGTATAAATCTTAAACAAGTTTCACTCCTGAGGGAGGGCAAGCGGCACTTTTTTTTTTCATTAAAAAAAAAAATAAAAAAAAAAAAAAGTAAAAAACTTTTTTTATTATAAAAAAAAAATAAGAAAATATGCTAGCTTTATTAATTTCTTTTCTTTACAGCTTCATTAATTTTAATAAGTAGTTTTACAGTTTTTTCTAGCACTTTTAATAAGAAGTTTTATTAATGATGCTTAGCTTCATTATTTTTTATCAATTTAGTTTTTAATTTATTGCTTTATTTTTTTTATAAACTTTTCAACAAAATTTAGTTTGCCTTTTTCTGAAATCATAAGATAACCAAATAGTCTTTATGTTGAAATGTAAGCTCGCTGATTTGAAAATATTGAACACCCTTTAATACAGCATAAATAGTACAGTATCTTTAGATTTGTGGTGGTTGTGAATATCTACTTATATAAATGCTGCATCTAAAATTTGTACAAGCATCTAGAATAGTTTCAGGAAAACAAACATAGCTTATTAAGTTTTTTTTAAGTAGTTGGTATCATCGCGATATTAACATTATTAACCATTGCTTGAATTCGCATGACTAATTTTAAAAGCAATTTTTAAGCAACAACCTCAAAACCTTATGCCTTCTTAAGAAACGTTTAACTTAAAGTAACGAATCAGACGAAAAAATTTAAATAAATATTTACAGGAAATTTAAAAAATGATCTTAGGAAATGAATCTAAAGTAATGCATTGCAACCCGAAACGTTACTGGTATGCGTTTACCAAATTTAAACCGACACTAAAATGTAAATCTTGTCTCAATGTACCGTCCTCATTGGAGACAAACAAATAAACTACACGTTGCAGTCATTTACAACAGATACCAGGCTATCCTGTTTCCATCTTTGTTTGTCAGGGACACACGTCTCTCATTCATGGAGATGCGAGTACTACCATCTCGATGAATGCTAGGTATGCTGTCTTCTTTGGACATAGTGCACACCTATGTTGATTAATACAAATCTTTCAGATGAAGATTCCTTTCTTTGGAGGGGGGTCCTTTATCGTAACAGTTTGTGTACCAAACATTCCAAATCAACAATATGTGTTGCAATAGACGCCCAAAGCTTTTACATGTTCAAACATCACACATTCCTTCAGAAGTTCCCACGATACAAGCTATGACTCGCCCTAGGAAACACCTAAATTTTACAAACAAATCGTGCATGGTAACATATCAAATAAGG
>JABUQX010087384.1:17500-28465 GCA_015478945.1 Trachelipus rathkii
AAAAAGAAAAAACAGTATACATATTTGCATATTATATGATATATAATTATATATATATATAATATATAATATATTCAAATAATGTATACTATAAATGTTTCACTCTTTAAGAAAACTTCTATCTTTAATTTTTTCGCGCCTCTACAACACTACCTAGCGCTATTTCTTTAGCTGTTATCTAAGCAGGTGATGGGCCCAAACGAATAACTTTTCTTATGATCCAACCCTTTTTAAAAGATCGCTTTCCCTCTGTCCCTCTCTCATCCCCTACTCTAATCTCTCTAAACCCCTAAAGTTTCTCCCTCTCATTCCCTCACCATTCTCTCGGTCTCTCTATCCCTTTTCTGAAGTGAAGTCTAAAATGGATTTTTTGAGCAAATCCAGATTTAAATCCATTTGGATTCCGGTTGGATTTAGGAATGGATTTAGGAATGGATTCATTCCTAGATTGAGAACTATGATTCACAGACTTATTTCGACATCCTGGCTCCAGTTTTATGATCCAAAAGTTTAAAAAGTGTCGAGTTAGGTAATAAAAAAATTATTAAAAGCAAGAAATTGTTTTTGAACCCTTTATACTCGTTTTTAATATCAAACAAACAGTTTCTTGCTTTTCCAAAAATTGTAATATTTTTTCTACACAACATAAGGACTCTGCTCAAGAAACTTAAAATTCATTTATAGGATTTTTAATACATTTAGTATTAAATCATATATTCACACACAAACTAAAGGTGCAGAAAGGTATTTAGTCCAAGTTAGCGATATTAGAATATAATTCCACTTCTTGAGACACAGTGATGGTGCCTATATGGAAATATTGGTGGTGGCATCGGAGGTGTGGGTTAATCTGAATGATTGTCTAATTTTCTCTGGGAGGTTGTACCAGGGTTCAATTTCACTTTGATTCTGTGGGGAATTTTGAACTTGTTACCTCTAATGGAAGGGTTGAAATGGGTATATTATTCAATGGAATATCTTGGGGTTCTTGATTTAATTCTTTCAAACATTTTCTACACAATGCTTTTCTATAAGACCAAGTCAAATAAATAATCACTATGATGAAAATGAATAAAATAACACTAGTTGTTCCTACACCGATATATGGGATTAATTTAACTTGAGAAAGATAAGGAGTTAATGGGTGGATGGTATTATTAATACTGTCTAGTCTCTTATTCCACTGAACTTCCTTCATTATTTGAAATTTTGGGAACAATGCTGAGAATATGTTTGTAAAGCACTATGATTAAAAATTTAATCCAAAATTTATGCGGATTGGAGCAATTAATGACAGTTATGACAAGTTATTTTTTTCTCTAAAATGAATGGGTTTTTTAAATTGATAATGTAGCAGAGGTAAAAGTGCAACCGTGAGGGATATTAAAAATAATTATTTATATTGCTGTTAACGGAATGGGGTCTTTCGCAGGATATGGAAGCTCTGATTTTTTCTGCGAGAAAGATATAATAGTGAAACTCCTAGGGTTACTGTGAAGGTTTCTTTTGGCATTTAAGATAGTTAATAGGACATGGTATTAATGTTAGTTATAGTTAAGCACAACGATAGCAGGCATGTTTTTGTCATCGAAATGGATGTAAAAGGTTGTGTATTGAGGGCAAACCGCTGTTTTCCCCATGTTACGACAATAGTCGTGAACCGAATTCCGTAAATAAGTATATTTTCTCTTGAATAGTATATATCCTTACAAATAATTTATTTGTAATATTATAGCATTATTCGAACGACGTTTCTAAGTAATAATCGTGAATGAATGTTGGAAATGGAATTAACTTATATGAAATAAATTTTTCATTTGAAATGAATGGAATTAATGAAATTAATTCAAATGGATTAGTGGTTGATTTAATAGTCCATGAGTATGTCAAAAATGAATGGTATGTTGTTGCTTCTAAAGGTATGATAGGATGTAGTTTTGTGGTCTGTGTCATTTCTAGTATATATGGTAACAAAAAGATGGGTGGAATTAAAGGTTGAGTCATTAGTTATCTTGTTTATTAGGCTAAATTGTAATGAAAGTGAAAACTAATTGAATGGTGAGTCATTGTAATACGCTTGTTATGAATGTTCAACTGAGATGTTAAGTATATGATATTGATACTACCTAGTTGATTAGTATGTGTGTGGGTTGCAATTTGGGATCCTGTTGTTGGAAATTCAATTAAATTTCCTGTGTTATTGAATTCCTCGATAGTGTTCGGGTATTTGACTTTAATTGTTCTTTAAGTTCATTAACTAATAAATTTGAAGTACTCGCAAAGTTTCCTAATATATTTATCTTTTTTCTTAAAAATTTAATTTGTTTATCAGTCGCGGTACCAAATAAAATATTAAGTATATCTCCTCCAATTCGAAAGCAGCTTCTTGTTATATTTAGTTTTGGGAGTGATATCCAATGTACAGCTGTTTTCACTTGTCAGCTATATTTAAGGGATATTCTTGTTCTAATTTTAATAAGTTAGTAAATAACGGGCATTTATGCGCTTCTTGCTTATGGAAATATTAATAGAAAGTTGATATAAGAAAAGGGCAGGAAAAATTTTATTGCGTTTAAAGGTAAACTCTCCATTTTGGTTGGTTCTATAAATAGTGGTTTTAATTTCTGATGGGCATTCTAAGATACAATCAAGTCAAGATATCCTTCGATAAAATTTACTTCACCGGAATGATACAAAATGATACCTGGCAGTACTGGCTTTGTCTCTCCTTAATGTTAGTGAGCCCTTGGATAAGCTGCAGGTAAAAGAAGTAAATTGCAAATGCTGATGTAACATTTTCATTTTAGTCTGAAATGATTATTACTTCGATTTAATAAATGAGGTCGCCGTTTCATTTAAGTAAAATTAAAATAATTAATTAAATGTATTAATTTCTTTTTAAAGTTACCTATGATTATACTAGAGTTACGTTAATTTTTAAAATTTTAAAATTGGAATCAAGTTTGATATGTTTCTGATAATAAATTTAATTAAAAATGAAATCAAATAGGGAATATAAAATGAACTTCATAAAAGAAATCAATTTTATTGGATCTTGGATAATAAAACTAAAGGTAAGTTCTTCAACATTCTGATTATAATTAAAATGAAAATTAAAATTAAGAGCTTTAAGATTGTGGTCAGAGTTACAAATTAGCACTTCTGATTACATGTAATTAAGAAATTAAAAATTAAAGTTATATAGCATGAGGCTAATTAATATTAATAAAAGCTGAATCAGGCTAATTAATATTAATCAAAGCTGATTATATAGCATAGCATGGGCTAAATTCTGCAAATTAAATCAAATTAAAATTTAAATAAAATTCTTAATATTAATAAAAGCAAGCTGATTATATTTTTATTATTCTAATATTAAAACGAAATTTTTCGAGTTTTATTTCTTTTTATATTTGAAGTATAAAATAATAATATAAAAAATAAAGTATATAAACGTTTCAAAAATAAAATTTTTCTATTTTTTATGGGTTTTTTAGTTTTCAAAAGAAAGACTGACCCCTGGGGGCAAAATTTTTTTTCCGAATTCGTAACGGACATAAATAAAAATATGGAAACTTATACTTTAAAAGATTAAGAATAGAAAAGGTAAAATGTGTATTTTGTGTATTGTAATAGGAATATAAAACTTAAACCTAAGGTTTAAGTTTTGGAGTAACACAAATCAAGCAGAGAGAAATAAAATATTTATTGTTAGCATATACTATTTTTTTTATTAACAGACATAACAGAGTGTGTTTACTACCTTTATGACGCAATAGTAAAGTCTATTTCCTCTTCTAGTCATCTCTAATGGCAAAACAACTGGAGGTCTCTGTAATTCTGTTTCAGACGACTCTTTTGTTGCTTCTTCCGTTCTTGGTGGTAGAGATTGAAGAGATTCATGCTCTCTTTGCCTTGTTTGGCTTCTTGTAACCCTCGGTTCCACATCCCTCGGCTCTGAATTGCTGGTGAGGTCTATACGACGGATCTTCTTTTCTATCATCTCTTGTGCCTTCAGATGTTGATAAATCCATAATTTCTTCTGGAGGTGTTACCACATCATCTTTGGGAAGTGCTTCAGCGGAACTTGGCACATTATCCCCTACAGTTCCATCTGCAAGTGGTGTTACCAAAGTATCCTCTTGTACTTCTGCAATGACAGGTTGTTCCTCATGTCAGAACTGTCTGGAATATATGAATCCTCTTGTCTGATTGGTGATAGAAGACGGTCTAATATCCTCTTATTTGAGTTTTGTTGGGGAGTAGAATTCATCATCTACTTCCTTGAGACGAGCAGGTCTCACTCTAATGTCGAGACTACACAGAAGGGCGTTTGTGTTTTCTGTCGTACAAACAGGATTCTGTTGTTCCTGGTGTGTGAATCCTCAGGTATACATTTTTGTTCCATCATAAAAAATTGGGGGAATCCAAGAGAAGTGGGTTGGAGATTCTTGGTCATCTACCTGTCGATCTACTTCTTCAGGTTCCATCCTTGTGTGTCGTTTCTGCCCTCTCGTTAAGAGTGCGGGTGTAATCCACTGTATTCTTGATTGTACATCTGGTATTCCCAAATCGCTTATCAAATGAAAATGAGATTAACCCTGTAATCTTTTCTACTGGAATTATATTACATTATCCCGGGTGAACCGGAAAATAATTTCGTGAATTTAACACACGAAAGCAATAAGCTTATTTTGCTCTTTTATTTTGATTCACATAAAGGTCCTTCAATCTTTTTGTTCACATTTAGAACTCTGTTCTGGTTTCTTTACAGCATTTACAAAAACATAATCGCCCACACTTTCAATTCTCTTTGTGTGGCATGTTTGTGTTGCTGTTCCATAGCTTTAATTGTTTCTTTTCCTAGATTTTCTCTAGCTAAATCTCTTATTGCTTCCATTCTTTCCACACGACATCTACCTCATCTGATATGAATTTTTCTATTTTCCGATTTATTTGTAAATGGAGAGACATAATCAGGCATCTCGTAGGGAAGTCTTTTTATATATCCATGCAGGATGAAATGTGGAGAAGATCCAATTGATCTATTATACGATGTATTAATTGCTATTTGAGCAAAAGATAAGTATTTTGACCAATCTCTGTGATTGTCTTTTACAAAATGACGGAGGAAATTTTCAATATCCGCATTCAATCTTTCAACTACACCATTTTGACTTGGTTTGTAGGGCAGAATATTAACCTTTTTTATCCTCCAAGCTTTGCATAGCTCTTTGAAGGCAGCTGACGTAAATTCTGGGGCATTATCCGAGGCTAAAATTTCTGGGCTCGAATGCCGACATATTATTCTTTCTTGTAAAGCTTGAGCAAATTCTTGGCTTGTTCTTGATTTACAAGCGACTAATTCGCAATATCGTGTCAAAACATCTCTGAATACGAGACATGTGGTTTGCACCTGAACTGAAACATGTGGGAAGGTTTACCTATACTATCCCATGTACTCTAGAAAACGTACAGGGTGTTAATATAGGAAGAGGCCCAATCTGTTTATAATTTCTGCTTTTGGAGGCCTAGGACCTTTAACCTTAGCACAGGATATGCACTGAGAACAGTACTCCTTTACTAACTTACTTAGATGAGGAAAAACGTATCTTTCTCTAACTCGTTTTTCAGTCCTTTGCTGTCCTCCATGCCCACTTCCAAGTGAAGAATGGCAATGATCAATTACTGAATAGATCATGCTATCTGGGACCTGTATTACATAAGGTTCCTTTCTAGTTGCATAATATAATACTTTCTTATGGAAAATATGTGGTTGTAAGTATTAGGGTTTTCTTTAGCCCACTTTACTAATTCTTTTAATCTAGGGCAATTTTCTTGTTCCCTATTGAAAGTTTCTTTCGTTAAAATAAAATCTTTTCTTGGTAATATTGGTTTCTTTTCTCCTTTAAAGAAAAAACGTTTGGAGCTTTTGCTGGGTGCCTACTCAAACTAATCAGACTGTATGTTGTTTTTATCTGTCTTATACCTTATCCAGTTGGCGAAAAACTATAACAAATAAATCCATCGGGCAACCTCCAGTCTCTGCTTATTAACGAAGATAAAGCAGAGAGGTTGGTTATCAGTTAATATGGTGATGGGATAACCAAACACCGTATTTTTAAACTTCTGTAGTGAAAAGACAACAGCCAAACATTCCTTTTCTATAATATCATAGTTTAATTCACTGCCTCTTAACACTCTTGAAACGAACGATAATGGCTTTTCTTTGCCATCGTCCGACATTTGGTAAAGAACTCCCCCTATTCCATAGTCGCAGGCGTCTGTACCTATAAAAAATGGCTTGGAATAATCTGGGAAAGTTAACTGAGGTTGAACAACCAATTTCTCCTTTAAGAGTTCAAATGCTTTTTGGTGCTCTTCCTTCCACTCAAACTTGATATTCTTTTTTATTAAGTTATATAATGGTTTCGCAATTAGTGCAAAGTCACTAATTAAAAAGCGAAAATAACTGAAAAATCCTAATAAAGATTTGTTTCCTTAACACTTGCTGGAGGGACGAAACTCTTCATCGATTCTATCTTCGCTGGATCTGGTGAAATTCCGTCTCTTCCTATCTTAAATCCTAAATATAGTACTGAAGTTTGTAAAAAGTGACATTTAGTCAATTTAACTCTTAATTTGTTTTCTCTAAACGCAGTAAAAACTTTCTTTAAGTTTTCAAAATGTTCTGCCTTATTTTTACCCATGATTAAGACATCGTCTAGATATACTTGTGCAATAGGTCCTAATAAATGGTTTAACGCGACTTGCATTGTCCTAGCATAGGTACTTGGGGCATTGCGGTGCCCAAATAATAATCTGGTTGGGCAGAATAATCCTTTCCTTGTACGGAAAGCCATTAATTTCTGTGTTTCCTCCTCGACTTCGAGGGAATGGTACGCGTCGATTAAATCACAACTAGTAAAAATGGTACTACCTCCCAGGGACGAAAATATCTCGTCAATCGAGGGCAATGGGTACACATCTGGGACGCTGAAAGAGTTTAAATACCAATAGTCTATACAGACTCTTGGTTTATTAGAGTTCTTTTTGGCCACCACCAGTAGAGGTGAACTATGTGGCGAATAGCAAGCTTTAATATATTCCTTCTTTAAACGCTGCGTCGGTGAAAGTTAATCGATGTTTCCAAATAGCGATGTGGGAGACGATACTGTTTTCTAAAAATGATCTTTGGAGCATCTGGGGTAAGTTCTATTTCAAACTTCTGTATGGGACACACAGGAACTGCATCATCATCTAGAGCAATAACGTCCTTGTATTCCATTAACAAATCTAGAAGTTCTTCTAAATGCTCAGGTTTCTGTAAAATAGAAACATCTGCTTCTTCTTTACTTAAATTTTCTGTTATAATCTCTCTGTATGCATTTTTCAACTGTTTATCTGATAGATTCTCTGAGCAGGTTACTATACAAGTAGATCCTATCTGCTTATTCTCTGTAGCAATAGCAGTTTTATTAAAATATTCTTCTTTATTAATTTTTAAAATCGGATGACACTTCCCTATGTTTTTATTTCTCTTTAAATAAAAAGGTTTGTCACTTAAATTAATATAACTTAATATAACTTCATTGTTTCTTACTGGGCATACAGAGTTTGCAAAATATAATGACCCTAAGGAAAAAGCAGGTGTTATCAAACACTTCTTTTCCAGTTTCAACTCTCTTTTACTCTCAGGTCTGACTTTCAAATAACCATAAGATTGAGCAGGTGCCATTGTTTTTCTTCTAATAATAACAATTGAACTTCTATTCTTCATCTGCTATTAAAGGTCCTTCCTCTACGGAGAAGTTGTTGAATTTCTCCTTTGTTCTCTTGAAGACCACAACTATGAATTTTTTATTTATTTCTATCTTTGTAGGCTTCTCTAATGAACTTTATTAATTAATTCTCTTTGTAAAGCCTTTTCCAATGAGCCTTTAGAATAATTCTCTTTGTAGGCTTTTCCAATGAGCCTTTAATTAATTAATTTCTGTGTAGGCTTTTCAAGAATGGAGCCATTATTAATTAATCTCTGTGTAGGCTTTTCAAGAATGGAGCATTTATTAATTAATCTCTGTGCAGGCCTTTTCAATAGAGCCTCTATTAATACTGGTTTACAGTTATCACTGTAAATTATTTAATTTAAACTTATCATTCCTATTGGAATTATCTATGAAATCTTTTCTATGATTATTAATCATTCTATCTTTCTTAGTTATCTTTTCATCTTGATTCATGAGAAAGAAACTTCCTAACTTGGCCAAGATTTTAACTTTTATTTCGTTATCCTCTTCTTTAAGATTTAAATGCGATGAAGAAAGGTCTATGGTTATAGGTAAAGTAGCTAAAAGACTTGTACCTAATAAAATTCCATTCCAAGCTCCAGTGCTTTCCGTTTTACACACTAAAAAGGTAACTGGGTAATACTGTTGGTGTAGCCTTAGAAGTAGATCAACTTCTCCTATGGGTGGATCATCTGAGTTCCAATCCCTTGAACTATAATACTAGCTTCTTTAAGAGACAGTTTAAATCTTCCTTCTCTTTCTATTTCCTTTAATCTATCCAACGATATCAAACAGGTTGTGCTCAATAAATCTAGTAGGCTATGAACTTCAACCTCGTTCTGACCTTTTGTTGGAGTCAAAAATATTGACAAAAAATAATGACATCCCAATTTTGGGGGTCTAATTCCTACACCAAAGAAGCTAGAGGTTACTATAACACCTCTCTTCTTTAAGCTTGAAGTATTTTCTTTAATTACTATTCTATTTACCATTTCTTCATTTAAATCTTTGAGAACTCAAAAATTTTCTTCTCTTGTAGAGAGATCTGGTTGAAAAAACTGTTCGTTTCTTCTTCTTCATCTTCAGCTCCAGATATTTCCTTCATGTTCTGGATCGGCTTGATGATTAGAAATCAGAGAACTCTGGAGTTGTTTTTTTGGGACTCTTACTTGATAGCTACGCCTCATTCTTTAGTAAGAAGTATTGACTTTCTAAGTATTTGAATCATTTTTTATCTCGACTCTTCGAGCTTTGACCCCATTATTCAAATCAGTGGGTTATTTATTGGTACCCATATATTTTCATTTCATTAGGGATCCATACAGGGGCATTCTTGCAATTAGACGTCGAACCCCGGGCATGGAACTTTTCTACATACTCTGCAATATGTGGTATTCCAACCACAGTTTTTCGGGAATGCTGACCTAAAGATTCACTTTTAGGCAATATCCATTGACTTTTTATCTCTTTACTGGAAGAAGTTTCTTAACTACTCCTTATTAAGTTCTATATTTGTAGAGGGCTTTGTTCTTTTTCCTGAAAATTTAGAAGTTTTCTTTTTATTACCCATTCCCTGGTTCTGTTCCTCATGGAAGGGTTACATGTAGTTCTTTCTTTTCTAACTTCACTGTTATTAGTGCTATTGTTCTCTGTATAGAACACTCTAGCTGTATTTCTTCTATCTTGTTCTGCTCTATGGTTAGTCTGGAACAAGACTCCTTCTTCTATCTGGCTGAGTTTCTCCAAAATTTCTACGAAACTCAAGTCTGGATTAAAGACTTTTAAGACTTTTTCTCTAAGTCTTCTATGATCTCTGAGTTCTTCCATACTCTCTAAAATCTTAGTCATAATTAAGATATTTATCTGTTGAGAAGTAAATCCAAAGGAAGTCTCAATATCTATGAGTTTTTTCTGATATTCCCAAAGGAGATTCTTCAAGTCCAACATGAATTCAGTAAGAGTTACATGTGGTCTCCTCGTAAATTTCATGAATTGTTTCAAAAGACAGAAGATTGTCTCGGCTTTGTCTGGTTTGAGAAAAATCTTCAATTGAATCAAAAAGTCTTCTAGGGTCTTGCACCTCGAAAAGCTATTATCTTTAAGAAAAATTAATCGGGCCTCTTGATGTGAAAATCAGAAAAGAGATTGTTAGTCTTAGCATAGTCTATTTTCTGTCTTTCAGTTATTAGGCCTAACGTGCGTATCTTCTCTTGTAACGTAGTTAGGTATTCTTCAAATTTAATGCCTACCCAAGCTTGTGTCTTGGTATTTCTTCCATACAATTTTAATTCTTTAGGCAATTCTGGAAGTGGAGGGGTATACGCAGCGTTTGGATAATATCCTCCATAAGGGGGTCCATATGGGTATGGATTGTATCCAGGTTGCATTGTAGGAAGAGGTTGTTGCCAGCCTGTAGGAGGTGGCTGCATACTTAAAGGATTATTTAAAATATTTTGGGATGGCCCCCACGGATTCTGAGGTTGTCCTCCATATAGAGTATCACTTGGTTGGTTCTGTCCCCAAATTCCACTAAACTCACTTCTATTGTTAAATATTTCTGTTTGGCCATTCCAGGAAGGATAAGTTTTCTTTTTAGTTGAAGGGGGAGTGGCCCCCGATGCATTTAAATGTATATTAAAGGTATTGTCCAAAACATTTGTCTTTTGGAGCACCTTAGGTATTCTTGCTGT
Organism: Trachelipus rathkii; assembly: GCA_015478945.1. Classification (NCBI taxonomy): domain Eukaryota; kingdom Metazoa; phylum Arthropoda; class Malacostraca; order Isopoda; family Trachelipodidae; genus Trachelipus; species Trachelipus rathkii. The sequence continues at coordinate 27,978 of JABUQX010087384.1, forward strand.
ATTTTCTGTGTTTCCTGGTTGATGCCAGTCCCAAGCTGTTCTCTGATTTGGGTTTAACGACATTGTATCAATGTTAGAAGGAGGTAGATATACTGGAGGAAGTCCCATATCTTTTTGTGTGGGTTCCCTTATCTTGGGTTTTGCTCCTTTATTCTCTTCTGTTTTCTGTCCGTCAGTCTTTACTTCTGTTACATCATGTTCTTCATCTTGATTAACATCTTCTGTATTGTCTTCTTTATTTGTATCATCCATGTCCTCATCCTTGTTCTCTGTTGAATCATTATTTTCTAAGTCTTTAATTATCCCCTTCAGCTCCTCCTGAAGCTCATTAGGGTCACTGGTCCGGCTATACGCCCTTGAACCAGGTAGCAGAAAAGTGAGAACACAATGTTGAACATACGACGACGGGAAAGACTATTGGTTCAAACATAGTCATGATTTAAAACTTTAATTAAATTCAAGTTAATTCGATTTTATAAAGTTTCTGC
>JABUQX010087385.1:0-15000 GCA_015478945.1 Trachelipus rathkii
AAAAAGTCTCAATCATTAAACCTTAAATTTGAACATCTTCCAAAAGATATGTTACATTAGTTTTGGAAATAGGGGGATAACTATTATTAAACAGATTTAGGTTCTACTTTTTTCGTTGATTATTTTTTTTTTTTAAATTTAAATTGGATGTATTAAGGTTCCCCTGAGTTAATTAATTATTTTATTTTCCTGTAGCTGCTTTAGTTTTTTTGTTGCATGCATGTTGCTTTCGCGGCTGACCATAATATATTTATATATATAATGTATATATATATATAATAATTATATATTGATAGTAGTATCGTATATATATATATATGATAGTATATATGATAGTATATATAGGCAGTAGATTACTTTGTGGCTAGTAGTGAATATATACTATTATATAATAATAGTATATATATTATATATATTATATTTATATTATATATTTATATATATGATGTTTTTATTATATATATTATGTTTATAGTATGAGAGTTAGTGTGCGGCGGGTTGGCCGCTCTTTATAGCGTGAGTTGATCTATATGGTGGGTTGGGGCTTTGAATAGAGAGTGTTTTTAGGTGGGGAGAGATATGGCATGGTTTCAGGGTAAGTTTAGTTGAAAATAGTAATTTTACGGTACAAATTAGGAATACATATTGAAGGAGATTGGTTCAGGTACGATTTGAAATTATTTGTATTACGTGTTAGGGTTAGGCTTAGGTTGAGTGGTTCTGTGTGTGGTATTGTGGGTTGTGTTATAGGGTTAGTTAGAGTTAGGTAGTTTGGTTACACTTAATCGGCTATAACATCCATGTCGTAATTAGATCCTGAACTAAAGCTACATTGCTTAACTTAACGTCTGGATTTGTCTTTCAGCTGTGAGGCGTGAAGGTAGATGAATATTCGAAGTCTTTACGTCTTGAACCATTCGTCCTTCTATCGTATGGTCCGCGGTATTATACCTGAGGCTGTGAGCTTTGCGAGACAACGAATACTTTCAAGATTTTACTGAAACCATGTTCGCGTTTTATGCGTATTGCGTATAATGTCGCAATATATATAATATAATATATTTATATATAATATATAATTATATAATATAATATATATATATTATATTATATATATATGATAGGTGTCCTATAAGCCGGAGTTAGGTTATATACTATAACTAATACTCGCAGCGCGTCAGCCACGAGACTGTGCGCCGTAAGCCCAGTCCAGCCACGAGTGAGATGTAAGCCCAGTCAACCAGTGATCACCATTCACTACTGGCCAGAAGAATTTATGCCTATTACTTTATATATACTATATTATATATGATTATAATATATATATATATATATATAATATTATATATATTATATATATATATATATATAATATATATATTTATATAATAGAGAGAGAGAGAAGAGAGAGAGAGAGAGAGAGAAAGTCATCGCCTCGAATTCAACAACTCTCGCAAAACTTCTACCTCGGTCGTTACCGATCAAAATCTACAAATATGCCATCTATATATATACAGGTTCACACTGAATTTTGAATTTGATTCCCCTGACTTTCCCTGACATATTTGCAAATTTTCCCTGACCACGTGTTGTTATTTTCTGGCGTATATAAATATCTATTAATCCATTATTGCAGCCCTATTTACTCCAGCTTCAAACATTAAATTATTGAGAGAATTTACTTTAGAAAATGTTCATCACCCACATTCATGGGATAAAATTTAAAAAAATATTTTATTTTTTAAATTCATCCAGTGATGAACAGTTTCTAAAGTAATTTTTAATAATTTATGTATGAACTGAGTAAATAGGCTGCAATAATCAGCCTATAGACCTTGCCCCACTAGCCGTTCCAACGAACTCCCTTTTTTAGGTTCAGTTTAGGTACCTAACTAACCCTCACTTAACTTAACCTAACCTAACTTCACTTAACCTAACCAAGTATTAAATGTTAAACAAATATATTCAAAAAAATGGCGTAAACCATGTTCATTCTATCGTATTCGTATGTACCCAAATTTTTCAAAATTTACCTGAACCTATGTTCCTTTTATGTATTCGTATAAGGTACGCAATATATACTGATTATATATTTTGAAATCGTTGTAGATTAGAGTACTCAGATATTATATAGTATAGGTATATATAGATATATATATAGTATATATATTATATATATATATTATTATATATATTATATATATATATATATATATCTAATCACTCGCACGCGTCATGCCTACGCAGAGTGCGCCGTAATGCCAGTCAAGGCAAGTCAGCCACGAGTGAGATTGTAAGCCAGTCAAGCAGTTCAGGCCATTCACTACCTGGCCACAAAGATAAATTTATGGCTTATATATTAGTATAGTAATTGTATATATATAGATATATCATATATATATATAGCTATATATATAGTATATATCTATAGTATATATTATAGGTATATTTACTACGTTGTATAGATGGACTTATATATATAGAGAGACGAGTGAGAGAAGTCAATCGCCTCGATCGAACAATTCTCCAAACTTCTTACCTCGGTCGTTACCGATCGAAAATCTATCAGAATATGCCATATTATTATTACCCAGAGGGTTCACTCATGGAATTTTGAATTTGAATCCTGACTTTCCCTGAACCCAAATTATGCAATTTTCCCCTGACGCAGCGTGTTTTGTATCTTTTTGGCGTATAAGAATTAGTCACTTAATATTCATTTTGCACGCCTATTTATAGTCAGTGACATTAAATTATTGAAAGAATTTAACTTTTAGAACGGTTCATCATCATGGATGAATTTAAAAAAACTATTTTATTTTTTTTAAAATGTTCATCTTCTATCCATGTGAACAGTTTCTAAAGTAATTTTTAATAATTAATGTATGAATGTAAATAGGTCTGCAATACATCAGCTTTACCTTCCCCATCACGCCGGTCCAACTGAACTCCTTTTTTATTTATCTCCAAAGGAGTAGTGGGACTAGTTTGTATGTTATAGCACAAAAAATAAATTAAAAAGCTTACATTAATAGGCCTAAGGTGAATACGTCCACTGTGTGATCACAAAAGTTTCTAGATGGGGAGATTAGGTGTACTCTTTGATTCTTCTCAAAACATCCTGACTTTTTGGATTTTATAGCGTCTTCTTCTGTTAAATTTCAGGTGTTTCCATACCATCTTTTCTCTGCTCTTCAAGTTTGTAGATCTGTGTGGATAATTTTCGTTTTTCACCTTTTTATTTTCTCTTCTTCTTTTTGGTTCTGCTTTTGACCCTCTGAGATGCTTTCCTTGGCGATTCTCTCATGGGCAGCTCTTACTTTCAAATCTTTTGAGTGATATGGTTTTTTTATGAATCGACTTTTCATGAGATCTTATACGATTGTTGCACTGTTTCTTTGAGAAAACTCGAGTACTATTGTCCTTTCAGATTCTCACTAAAATTGCTTAATTTTAGGAAGAACCCTCTTCCACTGTCGGCATTTTCCAATCGTAAAGATATCAGTCTAATTTTAATAATTTGCCTCACAATTCCACATCAACATTGATTCCCAGGTACTATAGAGAAAAAAAACTAATCAAGTCTCTTAGAAAGACAATCATCATTACCAGAAATAGTGTTTGAATTTTAATCCAGGTAGAATGAGCCTTCAGTGAAAAGTAATGTGTAATTGTTCTTTTGCTTCTTAGAAAAATAGGGAGCAAGTCCAAGGTTAATCACATATTTACATTTTTCATCAGCCCCATTTTAAAATTTAAAGCTACCGCACTATCTGGATACATTAATTTAATGTTCCCCTATATCTGCACACGGAGTTTAAAGACATTTTATCATACAGCAGCTTTTTTGCCCATAGTATTCAGATATTCAAATAATCAATCTTTTTAATGAAAAAAATTGAAACGATTGTAGAAACTGGTTTTGGTTAGTATTAATTAGGAACACTCAGGGTCATGTAAATGCGGTTGAGTATGATAGAATGATGGAATGGGCCAATAATTTTCCAGTGCATCACAGCTTTCACTAATATTTCTGTATTATTAGACACGTGAACAAATTTTTTCAATGAATGGTGAAAAGTCGAAAAGAAGCAAGATGAGTTTCCCCTCTTGAATGTGAAAATTCGGCTTAGCGTCCCATGTTAGATTAGCAGTCAAAGGTCTTTGTTTACATACTTAAGTAGGCCTGGAAAGCTGTATCAGTCCTTTAACCCAACCATTTTTTTGTGCGCTTAGGAATGAAAAATCCTGTGATTAAAGTTTTCTTTTTCTCCTCCGCTGCTCATTTTATATAATAAATAATAATAGCTGTCAACTGCAAAAACCATCAAATCACTCTCGTCAGATAACAGCGTTCAAAAAAAAACACACCTTCAAGAAAGTAAGAATCATTAAAAGATAAAGATATAAACAGATTACATAGGTCATACAGTCTAAAACACATCATATACCAATCACTTATATCCGAGGAAATGGATGAACTTGAAACACACTGCTACTGGAAACAGACGTAGGAAGAGATAGTATGGTAATGTTGTGGAATCTGAAAGATCATAGACAAGAACATGATAGTAGATTTTATACTTGTCATTCCTCGCCATCCTTTTCATTCACTTATTCACTTATCCAATACATCTCTTATTCCACAATATACAGAAAGGAAAAAAAATACTATCAAAATTGCTAATCTTGTCCATCGATCAATTCTTCCATTATGTTTTTGAAATTTTTTAACTTTCCCTGATTTTTTGGATTATTCCTGACTTTCAGCATATCTTAAAAGGTTTCCCTGACTTTCTCCTGAACTCTATTTTTTTTCCCTGACCTTCCCTTGACTTTCCAGAAAAGTTTGAACCCTGATATATATATATATTATATATTATATATATTATATATATATTATATATATATATATATATATATATATTATATTATATATATATATATATATATATATATAATATATATATATATTAATATATATATAGTATATTGGGATGTAGCGCTGACTACCAGTAAAAGAGGCGAGAGTCGACCGTCGATACCGATACTTTGCTATTTTTTAGTGCCGATACCGATATCCGATACCGATAGCTTTAATAATATAATAAACTACAATCACGAAATATAGATACGAACTTGTGCATCGTGCTAGAACATCAAGATTGCAGTTCCCTGTATCAAACGAATAGTAACTTAGTCATTTATACTTTCATTTTGGTTGTTCCTAAGATATTATTTTTAATAAATTTAAAATAGTTACCCTTACGGAATAATAATTGCAATATAATATTAATAACTTTTATGTTTGTGTTTACTTGTAAAAATATTTCCATTTCCATTTTCAAGTAAGTATTAAAAGTTAGCTACTAGCTTTTATGTTTTAAATGATTACAATCATTACAAGAAGATTTATTACTAGCCTGACTAATACTTATAAGAATGAGAGAAATATATGAGTAAGAGCGTGAGAGCCTCAATTATGGTTCAGTTCCAAGTAAACGTTAAAATAGAAAACGCTATACTCAAACATGACATAATCAAATACTTTTTATAACAAAAGCATTCAATACTCAATTCAAAAATTCACAATTGTGATGCCAAACAACATAAGCTTCAATAGTCGCGAGATTCGTGGCGAGAACTGGTTCCTTTTTGGGGTGGTTTACATTCCTACCTAACCGTACACTTTAAACGCTCTTCTCCGACGGTGAAGGAGCTGTTGGTGCTGTAATTGATTTTGCTGCTAGAGCTCTTTGTGAGTAAGTGAAGTGAAAACCGTTGCTATTTTCATGGCCATTGTCCGTTCCAGTGTCCGTCGTGTGGCGGATTGGAAGGAATTCTTCTTTCTGATGAGCAGCAGTCTCATGGTCGTTTCGGGTAAAGGCCTGCATCTCCTCTGTGTCACAACGCAAATTTGAATTTATCTTTGCTCCTTGTTGACTGTCTCTTCAGTTTTTAGGATGAGGTTCCCTGGTGTATTCCTGTTGAGGTGAATGAGATTCAATGCAATTTCGGCATCGAACTTATCAACATCCTATGACATCATCCAAATCCTCATATCTCAGTAGTTTTATGTTCCTCCAAAAGCGCACCGATCGTCCTCACAGTGCCTGTTCCAGGGTTGCAGATAAGGCGGCTTCTACTTCTCTGTCTTTTTTTTTTTTTTTTTTTTTTTGTCAAGCGAGCAAGCTCCTCGGTTATGCCTAAGTTTTATATGCATCGTAGAAGTGGTTCACCGGCGGGGTGCCAATTCTTGACTGGGGTTTCAGCTACAGCTAAGGAAATTGCCTTATTGAGACTTTTTTTTAGTTTATTTTTTACAGTTGATCACCGGCGCTCACGGCAAGTAAACTCTACTTCAAGGAGTGGTGTTGACGCGCTCAAGAAATCGCATCTATACGCAAATTACGCAATAAGCACAGACGCAGGCTTTAAATGAGGGAAATTAAATTGAGTAGAAACACAGAGAAGATGGAAGAGAATTTCCACAGAAAAGCACGGGTGGCAGGAAAGAAAAGAAGCACCTCAGCAACCCAGTCTGGAGTTACTAACATCAAGCACAAAACTCATGTGCCGAACAGCACCCCTTTTGCTACGAGGGGTCGATACAAGTGGTGCGTACTGAAAGTGGATAGTTCCCGCCTCGATCACTTGCCTCTACATTACCTATAGAAAAGGAGTTACCAGAGCCGAACCAACATCTGCGCGAGGTTGTTGCAAATAACGAATGGTCACGTGAACTAGAAATGTACACGGACAGTTTATAAGTCTTTTGGCCTTCTACTCGACCCTATCCTATCCAAAAAGCGATGAAACCAGAGCCCCAGCCCAGATATGAGAACAGTACTCCATTACAAGGGCGGATGAGACCATTGTATAGGTGGAGTGTAACTATGAAGAGGAAAAACAAGTCTTGCGCTCTAAACAGAACTCCTATCTTCTTGTAGGCCGCCGCTAGCAAGCACTGTCGAGTTTGGTTTTTCAACAAATTTTTTGTTTATGTTAAGGCCAGGATTTATTTGCAAAACAGCGGCAGACGAGAGAACCGTCCGAAAAAGAATAGAAAAGTTAAGTGTCTTAGAGAGGAGATTTGTAGAGGTTGGGTTTTTAAGAATTAATCTTTCACAGCTCTTGTAACGACCTGTCTCAACCGCTGAAGATTACTTATCGTGACAGATCCCAGAGAATAGAAGCGTGAAAGATTAAGACGAGAGGCAATTCCTCCGAAGGTAAAGAAGGAGCTAAATGAATATGAGTTGAGGAAATGAAGGGTCAAGTCAATCGGACCTATGGAGTGGATAGAGTTAGATGTGCCATTGAGATCATTACTGAAAATAAAGTAAGTATAGTGTAGCAGATAAAACAGAAGCCCTGAGGAACACCAACGTATTGAACAGATATATAGAGGAAGTTCGCGTCATCAACAACAGTTCCGACATTGAGGCGAGTTGACGAAGCGATGTTAAGCTAGACAGTAGAGTAAGGCGGAAAGAGGAAGAGAGGATAAAGTCCAAAGAGGTGGAGCTTGGTATGTGCTAGGTTACGCGTGTTCCATTTAGTTGCTCGGGTTGGGGTCAATGGATGCTTTGGATCATTGTTGTCAGTCGGCGAGCCACATGCAGTGGAGTCTTCCCGTGTAGTTCCTGATTGGTGGCGGAAACCCATAAATCTGTTAAATAGGAAAGTTATCGCCAGTAAATCTCGAGCACCGAAAGCCGTCCTGGTAATCAGAAAGAGTGGAAGAAGCAGATTCTCAGATGCTCTAAGAAGTGAGAGTTGAGGAAGTGGGTTTCAAAGATCTAGAAAGAATACGAGAGGTGAGAGGTCTATAGGGCGATAGTTTAGAAGGATCAGAAACAGCATCATTTTTTCGGAATAGGTTTTGGCACCATATGTGCGCTGTCCAAGCACTGGGTGGGAGGAAGTGCTAGTATATTTGGAGCAGTTTATGAGAATTATAGTTTGATTAGCTCTGGCAGTGGTTGGGCAGTCAGCGGAAGCTACACTTCCTTCAAGACCTGTAGATGGAATGCCCATCACGGTGTCCTAGCCGCTCTTCCTGACGTCTTCATAGATTTTCAGGACGCATGCACACCGATCAAATGAAAGATGACAGGTAAAGGCATAGGACAGCCGAAGAAGGAAGAAGGAAGGAGGAAACGTGGAGAGGAGGCCAGAATCGGTCCAGGGTTGAATCTATGAGGAAAATAGGGAGGCCAAAGGAGATGGGATGGGCCTTTTTCAGTGTGGAGTATTAACACACAGAATGCTAGTCATGAGCGAATACATGGAGAGGAAAGGATGATTTACAGAATTGTTAGAGGATGTTTTTTTTTGGCAAGTCAGGCAGGAGATTTTGTCAGCTAGGCAGACAAGGAGGTCAGCGGCATTTGTTTCGTTTAAATGAAATCGCTGTGCTCGTCGAAGTAGTTTACTGCAACGTATTTTCTAGCTGTAATATGGTCGAAAAAGTTGGCAAGAAGTGCTATATTGTTGTTAGGATCACGAGAATTTTTCCATACTCGATAAGTAAATTGTCCTCTAGCCAGCAATGGATACAGGGAACAAGCAGTGCGATCGGATACTTTATGGGGATGTTTTGAGGAGAAAAGATTTAGTCCAAGAAGAAACCTGCTCATCCATTAACAATTACAGTTTCCAGCTTTATCGGCAGAGATCTGAAGCGTTTAAAAAAATAAAGCAGGCAGCTTCAATTATAGGTTAGCGTAAAGCGGGACGCGCAATGCCCCAATCGCCCGATCAAGTGCCAGAAAACCGCATCAGGGCAGGATGGAGAGGTTTGTGAGATAGGGAGTAGATTTATTCTGAATAAGTTAAGTGATTGAGGCGTGGGTCCCACGCCATTTACCTGAGTGAGGGTAGCGAAGGGGTGTATTTTTATATGAGGAGGACTGAGTGGTGAAACACAGGGGGTCAGGTGTGTGTCAGTTATTATTTGTTGATTCTTTATTCGGAATTTTGAGGTTTATTAGGTTCTTTATTCAGCTGTTCTTGATCGTTGAGAATACTGAATGAGTCGGCTGTCTCTGCGGCCAACGGCGATCAATTTTAGTTCACGTAGATGATTTCGTGTCAACAATCTCAGTTTTGTTTCAGCATTAAGATGCTCCCCTAGAGAGAGAGGGTACCTCAGGTGTATTTTGGAGAGAGAGAGTATTATATATATCGTCTCGTGAGGAGAGAGTGAGGAGATGCTAGAATAAGGCCTGAAGGGAGTGTTTTTATTGATGGAAACCGTGGTTCATGAAGCTTGAGTGAGAGAATAGTTGTGAGGGATGTGGCATAGGAAAGATTTTAATAAGCTTCCAAATATCGAAAGTTATGAGGATTCTAATGGATTCTCTCGAGATCGCTGTCTAGTTATACGGGAGTGAGTATGGGAGAGTGTGTTGGTCTAATTAGTTGGTAGGCAGTAAGGTCACATACGCCACCCCTTCTAGCGACGGAAATTTATTAAATATAAGTTACAGTTCGGCATAATTATTTAAACGGCAATGTTGAAGGATGAAGGTTCTTACGCCATGACTGGTCGTCAGTGACAAGAGCAGTTAAAGATTAGGGTGGAGAGAGGGTAGGTAGTTTTCCATGGATGCAGTGAGTTAGAAGTGCAAGCCATTGATGTTGTAAAGTCAAAAGAAAGCCATGCGCCTTGGCAAATCTGCTATCATACACGCACACGGCAATCAAAAAAAAAAAAAAATAAAAAAAAGTGATTTATGGTACGAATATGAAAATAAAAAACCGCTCAAACGAGCGGTTTAAAAAACCAAAACCTAAATTTTTGTCTAAAATCCCTATTTACAGCAAAATCTTGGAATTTCAAAATATCGTAATGAAAGTTTAAAAACACTCACGAACTCCCACACGCTCTCCCGAAATTGCGTAAAAAAAAAAAAAAAGAAAAAGCCATACTCTTGTTCAACGCTAAAAGTAGACGTAAAACTCTGTATAATTATAATAATGCTGTCCAAGTAGGTAAACTTTTGCGCTCAAAGACCAAGTTGGAGAAAACGCTAAAACATCTAAGTTAAAAAGGAAATCGAGGAATAAAAAACATAATCTTATGTACTTAGCTATCGCTTATTAATGTTCGTGTAGCTAGGATTGTAGTTAATTGAATTCTAAAAGTTTCTCATTAATTTTTCAGCTAGTGGCCAAAAGGGTAAGAATGTATCGGCTAGGTATCGCGCTATTTGGTAATCGCGAGTATCCTTTTTGTGTATGGTGAGTCAGTTCAAGACGAATTGTGGGCCGAGGTACTTGTAGCCCTGGCTGCAGATACCGGATATCTCGGTATATTTATATCGGTAACGAGTTGTCCTAATCATATAGTAGTCTTATTGTGAGTGTATAGGGTAGTGGATTAAGTATATCTATATATTGTATAGTATGTTATAGCTATATATATATATATATATAATATAGCTATATTATATATATATGGTATTTAGTGGGTAGGTAGTAGGTGTATGATATGTTTGGTTGGCGTTTTTTATATTATATTAGTGCGGGAGTAGTGAGTTATGAGTATATATAATATTATATATACTGTATTATATATATAGTAAGATATTAATATATATATGATTTAAAAATATTATTATATAAGGTTTAGTATAGTGATATATTAGTATAGTATATGAGTGTGTTGTTTAGGTAGGTTGTGTATATAGTGAGTATATATTGTAGTTGATATTTATATGTAGGTATGGTATGGTATATATACGATTGTGATGATATGAGGGTTTTGTATAATAAGGTATATGTTAGGTAGTATATGTGGAGCGCCATGCTATGGGTCGTCCGAAACTAGGTTCAGTTCATGTAACTTGAAAACCTATGATGTACATCCTACAGGAATATAATATATACTCATTTTATATTAGATCATCAGGGAGACATTTTTAACCGCAGAAATTAAAAAAAAATTATTTGTTATTCTAAGATATTTTATTGTAAGCTAAAGCTCCTTATTTAATTATTAGTAAAAGTTCTTCAGGTGTCGAGTCGGGCGATTGTTGGGGTGCGTGGTGTTGGTGTTGGGTGGCGGTTTTGTTGTGTGGTGTGGGTGAGGTTTTTGTGTGTGGTGTTGGGTGTTTGGGGGGGGGTCGTTTGTTGAGTTCGGTGGGGGGTGTTGTTTTATGTTGCGGTTGTGGTCTGTTGTGTTTTGTGGTGGGCTGTGAGTGGGGTGGCGAGTGTTGGGTGTTTGTTCTTGTTAGTTGTTGTGGTCCGTGGGTTTGTTGTGCGTTGGTTTTTTGGGGGTGGTGGGGGTTGTTGTTTCTGGGTTTGTGGGGTGTCGTGTTTCTCCTGGCTGTTCTGAATGCCGAATTGGTGGATATAGATTGCATGTGTTGTCGGTCTTGTGGAGAAATAAGTTTGCCATTGGGTGTGTAACGGATTGTCGTGGTGTGGTTGCGTGTGTGTTCGTTTGTTGGCATCTCGTTTGGGGGTGGGTTGTTTGTGGGGTTGTGTGCTGTGGTCTTGTTCTTGTGGGTGGTGTGGGTGTGGTTGTGGTGTTTTGCTGCGCGTTATTTATCGCGAAAGAGGAGAAGATGTGAGTGTGTTTTCGTTTTGTTTATAGGTCCTTTTTTTAAGGGGGTTCGAGCCGACGGAGGACAAAGGGGGGGACGTTTCGTTCCCCCCCGTCGTCCCCCTGTAAGGCCGAGAAGTCGCGACTCTATCCATCAGTCTCTTGTTTTACCCGGTGGGTTAGTTTGTCCGTTTATAAAAAAAAAAAAAATCAACATTTGGCAAGCTTTCCGTCTCTAGTCGCCTTAGTGCGAGGGCATCATCGAATGTTGTCAAAAAACTGTAATACGTTTTCAAGATGCATTTTTAACAAAATGTGTTAATTTTTTTAAAAGCGTTATTTTTTTATGTTTTTTTTTATTTCTGCGGTAAAAATGTCTCTGATTAATAAAATGATATTTTATTTTCGTGTACCTGTTATAGTTTTTCTAGTTACATGTCCTGAACTTTGTCGGGATGCTGAACCTAGTATATATATTTATGATTATTATTAGAGTAGGGGTGATATATATATTTATTTACTATTATATTATTTTATAGGTTTTATTATAAGTAAGTTGATAATATAGTTTACCTCCTGCTAATTATGTTATTATGTGTGGGTAGTATGATATATTATATATCTATTATATATAAAAGGTTGTGTGGTATATATATATTATATATAGAGGGAGAGTCTATACTCGGGCTGCTCGGGCTTAGCCCGAGTTTATCATATCGAGAATCGATCGATCTTTCTAGAACTCCCCGTGTCTTTCGTACTCCCGCGAGAGAGAGAACGCTATTTTCTGGGACACTTGAAAGGATCGCAGAGTCAATTCCAGAATTCTTTTCCAGCACCATTGTATGTCATTTGCAACGTGCACAGAATTCTGAAACCGTAATGATTATGGGCACGCAGGTTGTAATTTTGCCAGTGATTCCAGCAACAAACAAATGATAATGATGTTGCGTCAAGTTAAAAAATGGATTTTATCTTGTAAAATATGTTTTAATTAATGACATTGCATCTTCTTATTTCTTTGTAGGCTACAGTAAAGATGTTTATCTTATAATTAAAGTTAAGAAAGCACTAAAACACTTAATCATCTTTTGTTATCGAAACCAATGATGAGTTTTTAATCTATTTCTACATATATTTCAAATATTTAGAAGGCATTGATAACTTTATACTTACTTATATACTGCACAATAATTTAAATCTGAAAAGTTATTTTTTTTTGAAATTATAATTAAATTAAATTAAAATAATTACAATAATTACTGAAACATTTAGATATAATGTAAGGAAGAAGCAACAGACGGTGTTTCGTTGCAGCAGTACAGATACGAGTATTTTTTGTGTAAAATTTGAATAAAGAAGGCTCTATAAATTTATAGTCCTATGATAACAGAATAAACTAATCAAAATAATTCGATTTCAAAAGATCTTACTATAAATACGATGAAGGAAATATATCGGCAAACTAATTTCAATATAATGACATTTTTTTTTAATTCTCAATTTTTTAGAAGAGGTTTCTAAAATTCCTGGAAATTTTAATCTAAAAATAATTGTACGAAAAATATATGGGAGGTTTGATTTCTTTCTTAGAAATGAAATAATATGATGAAAATTTCATAGAAATTACTTTTTCACAAAATGAAACTGAAAACACAATATTGTAAAACATGTTTTAATTGTATTATCTTACCTACTATATTATTTATTGTAAAGTTCACGCATAACGGAGGGGAACTTCTCTTGGTAATTGGTAATTGTTACCTAGGGCCCTGACGAGTATCGAACCCTGACTCTATCTCTCTCTCTCTCTCTCTCTCTCTCTCTCTTCCTCTCTTTTCTCATCTTTCTCTCTCTCTCTCTCTCTCATCTCTCTCTCTCTCTATATATATTATATAATATATATATATATATATATATATATATATATATTAATATAAATATATTATATATATAAATAATATATATATATATATCTATATAACAATATATATATATATATATATATATATATATATATATATATATATATCTTTTCTGGTGAACAAAGGCCAGAGGCCCACCAAATTCCGCCAGAGTTAAGGGAAGTTTCCAATCAAAGCTAATTTAAAGATCGACATGCTCCGATTCATGGCATTTGAGATTAGTAGAAAAAAAAGGTAGTTGAAAAATAGATAAAGGGAGTGAGTGGTTCAAGACTTTATCAGTGGAGTACACGTAAGATTAAGTAAGCATAGCGGTTACAAGTCTAAGGAAAGAGAACTGAATATAGAGAAATGACGAAATTGTAAAGAAAGACGTGTCTTACGAGGTCTCCTTAATGGAGGATGTTTGCGACTGGAAAATTCAAAAGAGCAGAAGTGTCCATTGTTATAGCGACAGAATGGCGACGCAAAGAGTGAAGCAACAATTCAAGTGGTAGAGAGAGAGAGAGAGAGAGAGAGAGAGAGAGAGAGAGAGAGAGAGAGAGAGAGAGAGGCAGTGGCGTAATTAGGGGGGGGCCAGGGGGGCCATGGCCCCCCCGAAATTTATTAGACACTAAAAAATTTTAAGCATCATATCTGTTAATAATATAAAGTGCAGAGGTTAAATTAATTTTATATAATTTGTCGCAGTCAGGAACAAATCTCGTAAGTCCTTTAGTTAAAACTAAACTTGAAGCCATCAAAGAAAATGCAACATATACCCAACATTCCTTCTTCCAACCTACAGATTTAATATCGCACATTCATTTTTATAAGATTTTTGGATGATTTAATATCAGCATTAGGAGAGAGGTTTTTAAATCATAAAGAAATTATATCTTCCTTGCAATTTGTCATACCGAGCAGGTGTAATGTACCATATGAGAAGATAAAATATTGTGTAACATTTTACAAGGAAGATCTCGAAAGCACAATTGAAGATTTAGTAAAAGCAGAATGGGATTTATGGAAGTTGAAATGGCATCACAGCACAGATCGTCCAAAAACAGTAATAGACGGACAAGTTTCTTGTTCGCAGTCAAAATTTCCAAATATTTACATCGTGTTGCAAATACTGGCAATTTTACCCATGTCTACTGTTACAGTAGAAAGAAGCTTTTCAACATTAAGACTTCTGAAAACCTACTTGAGAAATATTATTGGAGATAAAAGACTTACTGGATTTGCCCTCCTCTACATACATCGAAATAATTGAAATAAAACCTGAAGATATTATCTCGATACTTTGCTCACTCTCATGCCATGGCGATTAAATTTTAACAATTTAGGTAACGTAATTTTAAAGATGTATAGAAATTATTTCCCATTTTTTCTTAGAAATTTTATATTATATTTGGTCCATCCACTTTATATATAATATAATATATATATTATATTTATTTATAATATATAATATATAATATATTATATATAATAATATATATATATATATATATATAATATATATATCATATATATATA
>JABUQX010087386.1:0-37879 GCA_015478945.1 Trachelipus rathkii
GGGAGAGTAGATCACATTTTCGCAAAAATGTTGCTAGTTGTTGAAATTTTCGAATCTATTCCCGAGATCGCTGTGTGCTGTCTCGCGAAGGTTCAAGGAATAGTGCTTTGGCTTTCATTTCAGTATCTGGAAATAATCCTCATCCACTGTAGCAAAGGGTCTTAGGCACTCCAAAGCGTGTCGGTACTTGGCGATTTCCAAATCAGAATAATAGTTTGCTGAATTGAATTGTTACTAGTGCTGTTGCTACTGAATGTTGGGACAAGCGAGATTGAATTTATTTGCGAATGAGCAGTTTTCATTTCTTGCGTGCGAGCACCATTGTTAGTTGTGTGGGGAACATCGAAACGTCTCAACACCGACGCTCGGCGTTGCTAAAGCTCAATTTGCTAAGAAAACTGGCACCTTATCTGGAAATATTAAAATATTCGTCATATTCCCTGCAAGGTGAAGTTAAGCGTATTTATTTTCCGAAGAAATCCGGCAAGATATGCCAGTTTGGAAATAAATACATTATCTGTGTTATTTTGGCGTGTAACTCTTTCTCTTGTTCTGTATCAGGTTTTTTCCGCTTTTCAGGAAAACAAACGGCACAATTCTCTTCTCGGACTGGCTGAGGCGATTTCCGTCGGCCTAGTTCGGATTCCGGTGCAACAGCTGCGAAAATGGTGCCAGCGACCTTGACGGATAGTAAATCGGCCAAGACGAGTCGCATCTACTTGTGTGTGGATATAACAGCACGTCGTACGGTGTGCCCTCGAAATTTAATTGCCACAACTCTTTGAAAACTCTAGTATTTTTTTTGGTCTCGATTACCATAGGTCTCACGCGAATGTATCCTGCTCGGATGAGGTTTACAAGTTTTCACCCACCTTGGGTATATGCACCAGAACATCAGGTTGAAGAAGTTTATCTCTACCTGGCAATAGGCATAACGAGTAGTAATGCATTGGCTGAACGTTGCGATGCGGAGGCAACTTCTTTGACTATGTTTGGAATCGTTGGATAACAGAACGCCCGGAACATCGGATTCGAGGTGCTATTATCCGTCGATCTCTCTGTACAGACAACCAGTCGACTAACTTCTTTCGGTCGCTACTGTCAGACTCACTCTTTTCCTCGAACAATTCTTTCACTGTTCGAAAAGACACGCTTCCGCCACGTGTAGTGAGTGATCAGTGACTTCTGAGAAGTATCTTCTTTCAGTCGTCGCCTTTTATGTACCGAACATAGACAAGTAGCTCGAAACAATATGCAACGTCGGTCGACTCGTCTAACTGTAGTGCGAAGAAAGGACTTGACCTTATTTCATTGAGCACCGTCTCCAAAATATTCTTGCTCATCTCCTCGATACGACTTTTGATTGTGTTGTTAGAAAGCGATATCTTATTTATCTTTTCCGCATGTTCCTCTCCAAGAACGAGCTTAACCGCATCTAGTAAGCAAGGTTTGATGAGATCCTCTCCTATTGTATGAGGTTTCTTGTTTTCGGCGATTCGAAGAGCGATGCGATACGAAGCTTCCAGACCAGCTTCAATTGACTGAAAAGAGTAGCCCGATGAATCCATGAACGTACTTTTCAGTGCAGCTTCTTTACGTTTGAAGAATTCATATCTTTTCCTACGAACTGAGAATGACTTCTTTCAAAGTGGTCTTTTAATTTGCTGGGTTTCATACTCTCTGCCGTGAGCACTTTGTTGCACAAAACACATTGGGGCTTCTCAACATTTTTATCAACAAACTGGGTAAAACCTCATTGCAGAAAAGTTTCTTTGTAGGACTGTTCTTTTCCAGAAGACATGGTTCCTGAAACAAATAAAAATTATCTAAGTGGGTATGTCTCATTTAACTTGAAAAAATTCATACACTTAATTAATTTTTTTTCAATTACCCTTTATTTTATGATTTTCCACACAAGAATACCTTCCTTAGACAACTAAAACGAAAAAGCGTGAGATTTATAAAGAATAGGAGTAATTATCCTTTAGCCGCCATAAAAAACCGAAAAACACTGGGACTTTTTGACAACATTTTTAGACCTCCGTAAAAAGTGGTGTGGAACTACGGTTCCGTTTTTTTATCGTATACAATCATGCGCATAACGCACTACCAAGCATTAACTTTATGCAAGTTAAATGAGGGAAATTCCCAGCTTGATTCTTTGCTACAAATCGCCGTGAAGAGTGCGAGAGTAACTTTGAAGCGATATTAAAAAGCATAAAATTATTTCACTCACCTGCTTTTGCTTCTCGTCCAAACAAACCAAAATATGTTCAGAAGTTAGCGAAATCAGCGAGATCAACCACACATGCACGAGTGGGTAGCGCGGGCGAACGACTGTTCTGACATCAAACCAAAACGATCGCACGAGCGAGCCCGATAGACGTGGCCATCTAGCCGGCGCTGCTTGCAGGCTTCGTATTCGTATTTTAGCGTAATAAAATTTATTACCTAAAATTTTATAATTCACTAACTAATCACTAATGAATAGTGATTAGTAGTTTAGTTAGATTTGATACAGATGATTTTTGTTAATAAATTTTGTTTTGTGACTGTTGGCGATGATTCCAATCTTGTACTTATCTTTACCCTTCGACAAATCCCATTTTTTAACCCTTTGGAGGTAATTACTTATCCCAAGATATGGTTGTCCCCAGGTTTGGGAAATCGCTGTCTAGAGAGAACGGGCATAGATGAAGATAAGAACCAATTGGTTTTAGTCAGTTGTGGAAAAGAGGCAATTTCTTTCGAAGTGATAAAAAGTAAAATCAATGTTGATAAGAATATTTTCTAAGGAAGTAACAGCATTGAAGAAAGAAAGAAAGGACACTGAAGAGGAATGGTGAAATAGACCAACTAAGGAGGAAAGAATACAAGGAAGATAAACCCTATGAGGTTCGGTAAAGTAACGGTGTGTAATATGCAGATCGGAATATCATTATGCAAAAGTATGGCCAAAGAAATGGAACAACAATAAAAGAAACTCTACAGTATTTAGAGAAGGTGAAATCAAAAAAGAAAGTAAGAATAAAGAAGAGAAAGTAAGCTATTTCGGAGTAGAAAAAGAGGAAGATGAAGTATATGGCAGACATTGAACGAATTGCAGACAAGAGACACAGGTTGTACAAAGACTTAATGTGGGGAGAGATGACTAGGCAGCAAAATGATGGAGTTAAGTGCAGTTAAGCGAAAGGATCAGCAAGGGAGATGAACAACTGAGTTGAAGAGAAGAAATAGTTGATGCTTTTCCCAGGATATGAAGCAAACAGTGAATTTTCAATCGAATAGTAAAAAAGGTTATACGATAAACAAAGCCAAATTTGGAAAGATTATACAGATTTTATCTTGTTAAAACTGAAAGTATATAATAGAGAGAGATAACAAGAATGATAGGGTAGAGCACACCCTCGGACAAGGATGAAGACTGAGTTGTTGATTATGGGAAATAAACAGTTATTTTTAGAATGCTTCAAGATCTAGAAATAAAATATGGAACACAGCATGAACAACAAAAAATAATATTAAGTTTATGACTCATAAGGATCGATGATAAAGGAAAATGTTTTAGGTTTTGGATAGGTTGTGGAGAAAAACACTGGATAAAGTAACCCATAGGGGAAAGGATGAGCAAAGAAACTATGGAAATTGTGACAATCCTTCAAATTCTGGACAAGTCGGGCATGAACTTAAGATAGGCCGTCTTCGTTTTTGCATTCAGGTGTTGCTTACCGAAACGTAAGAAATTTGCGTTCGTTTTTGTTACACTTAGCGCAAAATAATCGTGACGAAATGGCTTCACCCAAACGTAAGGAATTTTCTAAATTCTGTAAGGTTTTGATATTTCCCGTGCTAGCCGAATCATTACACCACGTTCTTTACTGAACCGAAGAAATGGTGTAAAAAAAACAAGATAGCGGCGTGGTTAGGTCCTCGTTGAAAGGCGTTCGAGGGATTGGAGGAGGGCAGTAAATAGTACCCTTATATAAGGGTGATAAGGGATACTTGTAGGAATTATAGGGAATTAGTTTATTGAGTGTTGTAGGAAGATATATATGCAGTCGGTGAGATTATTTGGAGGTAAGTGCAGTAAATAAGAGTGGGTCGAGATGTGACGTGAAGGACTGATTGGGTTGAAGAACAAGGTGCGTTTAAGGAGGGTGGTAAGAGGCATACTGTGTGATCCGCAACATCTTTTACATTGAAACAACGATGTTGAGAAAATAGGTAGAAGAAAATGTATTTAGGTTTTATAAATGGATTTGCAACAGGGCGTATGATAGGATTAATTAGGGAAGCTCTATGGCAGGTGTTAGTCGATATATTGGTGTATGTGGTAGCCTCTGAAAATGAATGCCAAAATATGTTATGCAGGATAGGTGAAGCGTGTGTAAAGAAAAAATGGTGTCAAAAGTGATTGGTTTTAAACATTAATAGCGAGGTGAGGCAGACAGGGATGTGTGTATGTCTCCTTGTCTATTCAATCTTGTATATGGATTGGGTTATAAAAGAATTAGAGAGGTAGAGGTGTCGCAGGAGATGGTGTTAGAATGATGGAGGATGGAAGAGAGTGGAGGTGTTCTATCTATTAATCATGCGGCATGGTTTCTTGTTGTGGGTGAATCTGAAAGAGAGTTGGAGAGGATTGGTAGAGAGATTTGGCAGGATGCGTATAAAAGGAGAGGTTTGACAGTAAACGTAGATATGAAGTAAGAGTTATAGGTTGTGAGTGTGGACAGTACTCAGTGTGAAGTTATGTAGATGGTGAGCAGCTGAACAAGTGTCTGGGTGTTAATATTTAGGATATATGTTGGATGAAAACGGCGAACGGATGATGCAGAGTGCAGTACGAAAGTTGTGAAATCGGCAGGTAAGGCTGGCTGGGTGCAATTAATCGGTTGGTGATGTAAAGGAAGTATTCTCATGGAGTGCGCAAGGCTCTTACATGAGGGTATGTTGTTACCAGTGTAATTGTATAGCTCCGTGGAACTATGTCTGGAATAAGAGGTATAAGTCTAAGGTACAATGTGTTCAGATGGGCGAATCTATAAGGGTGTCGCTAGGTGATGGAGAAAGGAATCTGATAAAAATAAGGAATACAATGGTATTAAGAAGTTGGTGGTGGTGTGTAAGAAAAAGGATAAATGAGAGAACAAATGAAAGTACGGTGGAGCATGGTTTTAATCCATGTGGATAGGCTGAATGACTAGTCGGAGCGCTCTGACGTATTCGCTGGTTAAGCGGATGTATAGTGGTGAGTGGTGGTTGGGAATTGACCGGCTGGGAGGCCGAAGTAAAAGTGGACTGAGTCAGTGCATGGCGCGTTTGAATCAGAGAAATGTGAGTTTGGCAGAGACGAGAAGAAAGGTGCATAATAGGCATGAATAGCGGGGTTCTTGTAAGGGGGTAAATGGTTGTGGCCACCTGGGCCCAAGTGATGAACCCCACATGAAATGCCATAGTGAGGTCCGTCGTGGTCCTGTGAAGCTCTAAGGTGGATTTTCTGGACTGTGACGAGTTTCTCACTAATCTAGGATGGTACAAAGGGGGAGGTAAGGCTGGCTTTTTTTTTAACTTCTGCATGTCTTTCTATTATTTCTTGTTTCCGGTGCATGATGATGATGAATGATCGATGATGTAGGATCGATGATTGTGAATATATATATATAATATATATATATATATATATATATATATATATATATTATATATATATATATATATATATATATATATATATTATATATATATATAATTATTTATATATATATATATATATTCCACAACTGAGCCTTTCATTTAAATTACTTACTACTTGTCCATCAGGGTCATCAGAATCAATGTGTTCTGAACGACGTAAAAAATCTGTAAGACACCATTTCAGGAGCACTGTAAAATCTCCAACCAAAACATACTGAGAAGAAAACGTCTTTACTGCATAATATACTATATTATATATATATTAATATATATACCTTATAATATATATATATATATATATATATAATATATATATTATATATATATATAATATATATTATATATAATTATATATATATACGGTATTATCGTTTGGGATAAAGTATCAGTATCGGGTATCGGCAAAAAGTTCGGTATCGGTTTGAAAAACTTGTGAGTTAATTTTGGTATCGGTGCCACACTAATATATATACTATATATATATATAATATATATATATATATATATATATAATATATATATATATATATAATTATATATATATTATATTATATATATATATATATATTATATATATATATATATTTATATATACTATATATATATAATATAATAACATATAATTTATGTTGGAGGAAGGGAGTAGTTCCACAGGATTTGGGATGGTTGTTTGGTTCCCCTTTATAAAGGGAAAGGGGATAGGATGGAGTGTGGAAATTATAGCAGGCATTTGTCTTGAGTGTAGTAGAGAAAGTGTATGGGAGAATAACTAATTGAAGAGGGGAGAGACTTTTAACGGAAGAGAGTAATGGGGGAAGAACAAGGAAGATTAGGGAGGGAAGCGGGTGTGTGGATCAAGTATTCACAATGAAGATGCTTGTGGAGAAAGATATATGAAAAGAAAGGGAAAATGTATGGGTGTTTTTTAGAATTTGGAAAAGCATATGATAGAGTGAAGCGGGGGAATTATGGAGGGTGCTGGAAGAATAATGGAATAGGGGGTAAATTAGGTAAAGGTAACTTTGGGCCTTTTATAGGAAATAGTAGATGTGGTGTGAGAGTATTAGAGGGGAGAGGTGAGATGTTTGGAGTAAGGAGAGGGTTGAGTCAGGGAACAGGGATGTGTACTGTCACCATTGCTCCACTTCTTTTCTTTAATTTATGGAGAGTGGTCTGTAGAGGAATGATGAGGAGGGGTGGATTTGACACATGGATAGGGGGTGATAGATGGGAAGTGAACAAGATACTGTTTGCGGATGATACTGCCCAAGTGGCGAAGAATTCAGAAGGTCTGAAGTTTTTGGTCTGAAGGGTTTGAGGAGGTGTTGTGGCAAAAAGGTCCTTAAGATCGAATCCAGGTAAGAGTAAAAAGTTAGTGTTTGAGGAGGAAGAAACAGAGAGGGGATGGGGTCTAGGGTAGAGTAGGAGTTGTAGTTTTAGAAGAAGTAAGTTTTAGATATTTAGGGATGGGATTTGGGTAGGGAAGGAGGATGAAGGAAGAGATTGATCAACAGAGTAGGAGAGGGAACGAGAGCAATTGAGTGGTCTGAGTGGAATTATGGAACAACAGAGGGGGGATTTCACTTAGACTTAAGATAAGTAGGTTTTGAACAAATTTGTGTTCCAGCGGTACTTATAATGGGTGTGAAACATGGGGGTTAATGCTAGGTCAAGGAAGAGTTGGGAACGTGTATTTGCAGATGAAAAGGGTTTGAAAGCGGTGGTGTGGGTTAGTAAAGAGAGAGGATTAGGAAATAGGGGATAAGAGCAAGAGATGCTGATTCGGGGAATGGTTTGGTGAGAAGAAGCGGAGAAGGGCAATGTTAAGATGGTTATGGACACCTGGAGAGGTGAGGAACAGAGGGCTGGTTAGGAGTTTGGGCGAGGCGGAGGGGATACCACGGAAGGAAGGAAGGGGGAGGTAGGCAATATAAGAAAGTCAATAAGAGGTCATGTAAGACGAGAGGGATGGGTGGAGGAAACGGTAGGCGGCTTGGCCGAGAGTGAGAAAGAATGGAGGAGGTGGGTGCGGGCGAGATGAAGGAAAATATGAAATTAAGGAAAATATGAATTAGGGAAACTGCACGTACCACTACCCGCTTAAGCGGGAATACAGTTTTATAATATACTAATAATAATAATATATAATATATATAATTATATATATATATATATATATATAATATATTATAATATATTTATATCATATATATATCATATATATATAATATAGTATATATATATATATATATATATATTTATATATATACTACATATATATATAAATATACAATATATATATATCTATATATATATATATATATATATATATATATATTATATATATACATATCTTATATTATAATACTATTATATAATATAAATATATATATATATATCTATTATATATTATATATTACCTTTAATATTACGGTATAATTATATATATTATATTATATTATCATATACTTCAATATTCTACTCCACTATATATATTAACCCTACCTAAGTTTACTATATATATACTATTATATATATATAACTAAGAGAGACGAGAGAGAGAGAGAGAAGACGAGAGAAGAGAGAGAGAGATGAGAGAGAGAGAGAGAGAGACGAGAGAGAGAGAGAGAGAGAGAGAGAGAGAGAGAGAGAGAGAGAGAAGAGAAGGGAGAGAGAGAGACGAGAGAGAGAGGAGAGGAGAGAGAGAGAGAGGAGAGACGAAGAGAGAGAGAGAGAGAGAGAGAGAGAAGAGAGAGATAGAGAGAAGATGATCGTTACAGAGAGGAGAGACGAAGGAGAGAGACGAGAGAAGAAGAGAGACGAGAGAGAGAGAGAGAGAGAGAGAGAGAGAGAGAGAGAGAGGACTAGAGCATGGAGATGCAGCAGAGAGGAGCACGCACGAGAACCCCGAGAAGAGAGAGAGACGACCGAGACGAGAGAGCCGAGACGACGAGAGAGAGAGAGAGAGAGGAGAGAGAGAACGAGAAGAGTAGACGGCAAGAGAGACCCCGCCGCCAGAGCAGAGAGCAGAAGAAGAGACGAACAGGCAGACCAGGAGAGAGGGAGAGCAGAACCACAGAGCAAGCGCCGAGCAGAGACCGACGAGAGGAGAGAGAGAAAGAGGAACGAGCGAGCAGAGCGGGACAACGGCGAGGCAGAGAAGGAGAGAAAGAGGAGGAGAGAGAGAGAGGAGAAGAAAGAGGAGAGAGGAGAGAGAGAAGAGAGAGAAGACGAGAGAAGAGAGAGAGAGAGAAGAGAGAGGAGAAAGAAGATAAAGCAGAATGTAAGTAGGAGTTTGTAAAATGGTAGGAAGTGGCTCGTGCAATTAAATTCTCGGTGGAATGTGAAGGGACCACATCTAGGGTGCCCTATGTCTTGCATAGAGGTACTGCGGCTGTTACCACTGTGTTACAATGTATAGTAGTAGAAATATGGTCATGGATAACGAGCAGTATTCAGAATCCTAAGGATACAAACCAGTCTTTTCCGATGGACAATCATCTGGAGGCGTGTTAGGTGTGCAGCAGAAAACTTCCCGAATACATGAGAGAATGAACACTTAGGGAGTATTTAGATAGAAGTTATGCCCAGGGATGGACCCCACATTCGACGAGATACCACAGTGAGGGTCCATCGCAAACCTCAGTGGAAACCTCTAGTTGGAATTTTTCTGGATGTATTCAGTGTTTATGTTTATTCAGGGGGGTGGGGGGACTTTTTTTTCTCAATTCTTGAATGACTCATGTTCTACTACTTTTCATTTTCCAGTGCATGCTACGCAGTTCACTCCCCATCTGGGGATACGAGAAGAGTAATAATAATAATAATAATAATAATAATAATACATAATAATATATATAATAATATCATATATATATATATATATATATTACATAATATATAACTATATTATAATCTATCTTTTATATATATAATATACTTATAATATACTTATCACTAGTAAAATACATATATACATACTATATATATATACCTGTATATATATAAAACACACACTTATTATCAATATATTTCACCCTCATATTATATATATATATATTATATATCTATACACTCTTTCACACTCCACACACACACCACCATATTTATATATATATAAACACTATACCATCTTCATTTATATATATACCTTATATATATACCTTATATACTACTATTCTACTCACCACCTCTACTCCACCACTCAATCCACCCACCTACCTCCTATACACTATACTATATACTACCCACCTACTATATTACTATATATTATACTCTACTCACTACTCCCACACTCACCCCTACACTACTACAACTCACCCCAACCCTCACCTACCTCTACTACTACCTCACTCACTACCCCACTACTCTACCCTCACCTACACCCCCCACCCCTTCACTCCTCCTACATCGCTACACCGACCCCCTCCCCGACCATAATATACGAATTCACCCGCTCAAGGTAACCAGCCACACCGCACCTCCGACACCACCTCGACACCACACCACGCCACTCATCGTCGGGCTCCCCGGCAGTAAACCAACGCCACCACGCCCCGTATACACACCAACTTACCCCACAACCACACCACCCCCCCAACCTGCCAAAACCCAACCTCCACACACGCGCCTGTCCACAACACCCACCACCTCCACCCACCCACACCAAATTAACCCCCCCCACTCTTCCCCCCTGGGTAGGCCCCCACATATCGTAACCCTGCTTATCCTCCCACGCGATCCACCCCCCCCCCCCCATCCACCCAAACCTACCCAGCAACACCTCCCACCCCCCACAACACAATTATCAGCACCCCGCCCCCCCCACAATAGTACACCCAAATGAAGTGAAAAATTCCAGATCCACACCACCACCAAGTTCACAACCATCAATCACCATCTCCTACCACCCACTCCCCCCACACCCCAGTCTTGACATTACCCCCCCCCCTGCTCTACGCCTTCCTCTCAGAGTCCGCTCAATCTCCGCTACACCCACCCCCCCACACACCCTCACCCCCCCCCCTCCCCCACTCTTCAAACCTTTACTCGACACCCCCCCGCACACCCCCACCCCCCCCCCTCACACCCAACACCCCGTCACCGCGATTTCACGGCGCGACCAAACACCAACACCAAATCCTCCTGCCACACAACAACGACGCATGCTACGACTTATGGTGCCGACCTCTCACCACGTTCTCTCAACACGCCGCACACGTAACCCTCAGCCAACTCTGACATGCCACTCAGCTTCACTCACCACCTCATCTCTCCTAGACATACTTCTCCTAACCACTACAGCATCACGCTCGGCTCTCACACTCCACCACGGGAAGCCTCATGAAATAGGAGAACGCATGGGTTTATCACCCCTACCCACCGCCCAGACTCCTCCCACGCCCAACCAACATCCCCGCACACACTCTCGCTCCGCCGCACTCACCACTCTCGATCGCCCCACTCACTCATCGTCCCCCATCAACCTCCCCCCCCCCCCCCACACCCCCCACACCCAACCCCCCCCCCACGCACTCCGCCTCACAGCCGACCCCCCACAGCCCCTCCCCACGCCACCGCCACCGCGCAGCCTCATCTCGCTCCGTACAACCCACTCGCATCACGCTCTCGGCGCCACCACAAACAAACATACATTACTACGGTCTATCAATAACACCCTCCCACCTCACCCCAACATAACATCCCCACACACTAAGCTCACTACCTCACCATCTGACAGGCTCCAATCCAACCGCCGCCCCCCACCGCACGCACACCCCATAGCGCTCCCATCCTCACGCACGCCATCTACACCACCTCTCGCGCGCATCCCGCCCAGCACCTCACCCACACAACACCAACTCATACTACTGCACTATCAACCATCACATAGCCGCACTAATACACATCATCCATAACATACAAGTAGCAAGGATATCTTCACAGAACAACTATCCCCACACAGTCACGCTCACAGATCATGGCATCATCACCCACGCGCACCACACATCACCTCCGCTCACACTCTCACCCCCACGCAGCGCATCCTCAACACTCGCCGCTGTATTGAAAATACCATCCAACCACCACACCCGCCCCTCGCTCTTTACGCTCACTCAAGAGAGAGAGAATAATATAGACGACCCGCCTGACCGCCCGCGACGCGCACACGCCTACGCTGCGGTCCTAAGTAACCACCACTCGCTCCAGTCCCCCACACACCCCAACCGCATGACTCCTCCACCAACACCCTTCTTCACCACACCCCCACAACAATAACCATCACTCACGGCTCACGACCCCACGCGCACAGCGCTCTGCTTCGCACACACCCCCCACCACATCTGCCTCTACTAACCCACGGCGCCCGCACACCTACACACAGCCCCCGCCGATCAATTAACTCCATTCCACACACCACACCACCCCTTCACGACCACCCCCGACCACAACCCACCCCCCACCAGACACCACCCTCCACCACCACACACAACAACCACCCCACAATCCCCCACACCCCGCCTACCCGACCCCCCCCCGAACTGCCACGACTATTCTTTAACAATGCGACGTCAGCCACCACTCTGCTCCTCATCCCTGTGGACAGCATCACACGTCACCCAGACCCACCGCACCGCTCGCGCGAGAACCAACGCGCGACACGCGAACGCCCACACACCTACCTACATTAACACCACACACCACCCACAACCACACCACCTCACTCCCTCATCCAACACATATAATAGTGATTTGCAAAAAGTTAACACTCCTCCAACAGCTCAACCCACCATTACCCCTCCCACAACCGCCCACCCCCACACACCCCTCACACCTCGAATAATTCATGCAATCCCCCAATTCTACTTCCCTCTCCCCCATACCTCCTCTCCTCCTCTCCCAACTCCTTCCTAATGTTGGATGGTGATATTCGCGGGAGCATCACAGCAGGCGATGCAATAAATTAAGAGGGGGCAGCGATTATTCGTCTACTACTATTATTGCTAAGAGCTCTCTTTATGCTTCTGGTCAAAGTTTGTATCAGTTAAAGTTTACAGTACATTTATGTGTGGCTCTTAAAAGTGATATTGTTAATCGTCGTTGGGAATAATTGTCATACGACCGTGTCAAGGTCAATTGTAGATGGTGGGGGCTGTTCTACTGAGTGGGAGTCTTATTCATAATGTTAGGAATTGCGGATTGAGTGTTAGGACTTCTTTTATTCTTTTCTATCAGCGTTGGGTGAGTAGGGTGGATAGTGGATCTTTGGGTGGCAGCTGTCATTGTTATTCTGTGGCTAGTAATCTGTTCGCAGGAATTGTTTATGTATTGTCGGCAGTTGCGTCTACTAGCTATATTCATGGGAAGTACTGTTTGAGTAGTGGTTTATAGTCATGGTACGCATAACTATTTGTTAATTTTTATGAAAAGGGGAGGAGCAACTATTTATTAAGTTCAGTGCCAAATAGTGGAGAGAGGCAGGAATATGTTATACTCCATTAATTAATTTATATAAACAGGAAAAGCGGTGATCCTCCCTGGATCTCTATGGCTTGCGAAAACAAGAAAGAGAGAAAGTTTTGCTATTATTTTTTTTTTTTTATATCTTTCATGGATTTGTTTTGTACTTAGGATTTTGTTCTATTATGTTGATATTCTATTGCAACAAGGAGAAGTGTTTAGATTTTATATGAAGGCATTTCTTTGCCTGATTAGATGTTATATACTATATAATATATATATATATATATATACTATTATATTATATATATATATATATATATATATATTATAATACTATATATATATATATATATATATATAATTATATATATATACTATATACTATATAATATTATATATACTATACCGTATATCATAAGAACGCTCCGTGGAAAGAGGTTGACGCGCCGACTCCCATCGAGAGGACGCTGGTTCAATCCTCCGCGTAGCAGCTGAGTTTTATCTTCCTGGGGGGCAAGAATTTAAAACTCGGGTGCGAACACTTGGTGGCGACAGGCTTGGGATAGTCAAGCCTTAAAGTTTCGATTTCCTGTAGTCCCGTGTTACCCTCTGAAGGAGATTAAGCATGTTAAAAGGAAGTTATATATATATATATATATATTATATATATATATATATATATATATATATATATACTATATATAACTATATTTTTTATTATATATATATATTATATATAATATATATATATATATATATATATATCACCTAGTATTTCATTATTCTAATTATTAGGAGGGAAAAGCAATTGATATAATTTATATGAGAGGTTATTCTTTTTCATGAAATATCTCAAACTAGAAAGGAGACTAGACATTTCTTGGGGAATTTGAGGAGGAAGACAATAATAAAGAGAAAATAAAACTAGAGATTGTCCAGGTAGTAAGAAGCTTATATTGAAAATTAAAATGACAGCAAGTATCGGAGGAGTTGTATAAGGGAAATAATGTTGGAAATTGAGATGTGATAGGTAAACCCTCAAAGTTTATGTAATAAAATTTATTCCAGTTTCTTTTTTGCCCTTAAAACTAAGAGCTGTAAAGCTGTAATCCAGAATTGAAGATCTTGATGGTTTTGAGATGGTTCTCACAATGATGGGTTAGTGGGAATTATTAACCAGAACGTAAACGCACAACTTTGGGATAAAAAATCTGGAGAACCTAAAAAAAATGGTTCAATGATAATCTTTATCTAGGTGAAATTTTGAAATTTAAAATGTCGTGGCGCAGGAGGTTGAGTAGCCGCCTCTCATTCGAGAGGACGCTGGTTCAAATCTTCCGCGTAGCAGTTGGAGTTTTATCTACCTGGGGACAAGAATTAAAACTCGACTGCTTTGAAATAAGAACATTCGGGTTTCAATTTCATAATTTTTTTGTTAGTGTGAACGTTGCAGCTTGGGGAAGGGAGGAATATTTATTTTATAATTTAACATTTCCCTCTAGATTTTTTTTTTTTTTTTTAATTATTTCTTTTAGCCCCTAATTGTCACAAAATAATTTTGCCTATTTTTTTTTTTAAACCTTTGTGAGAGGAAGTATTTATATTTATTTTATTTTTTTACAAAGTTGTAAGAACTGTAAATAAAATGTAAAAGGAATTCTCCAATTCCTTGTGGTAGTAAGATCACTACCATTGGTACGGCTCCCACTAAATAAACAACTAAACGAACGAAATTGCTACAAGATTACCGGAATTGTATTTACAGATAATCTAATCATGAAAGGTTGAAAAAGGGGAACAACCAACTGAATGGAAAGATTTTGAAGAATTAAGAAGCATAGAAACTTAGCACAATGAAAAATATTTAGTATTGTAAAGTTAATTTTCTTTCTTTTGAAAAATATAAATATTTTACAGTCTATTGGTGTTCTTCTGTGCTCTTCAAATAGGATATTAAGATCGACAGACCCATTCAAGTACCTCAAGATATTTGAGTTTGATTTATATATTACTTTAATTTAGTTTTACGCAAATACAATGTACATTATGTTGCAATCTACTTTTTCAAAGCTGATTGGGCTGTATTATAAAATTTTAGTATCATGATTCCATGACAGCCTGAATTGCATCACAGACATCAAATAAATGAATTAGCATTCAAATCATTCAAACTTTGAAATGCGTTCAAAATAAATCGACGTGGCTGGTCATTGCAGTCTTTCATCTTCAACCAGAAATTAACGTCAATCCTCTCTCATAGCATAAGGAAATTGCAATGACCATATCTTTTCTCTGAATTTCTGTTCCCTTTTCAAAGCATTCTTTCACTATTTTCATCTAAAACATTAGCAACTAATTACAAATGGCCACTTTTATAATTTGTTGTCAGGCTATTTCTATACCCTGCAATACAAATTCCAGCATTACCTTTCAATTTTCAAAACGTTCAACTTATCAAAAAACAAAAGGGTTTTTTATTCCATCACAAGGTTTTCATTTTTAAATCACACCATTTCCCCAGTCTCAGTCTATATAGATTTTTTGAAAACAGGTAGCTAGTTGGAACAGAGATAACTGCTAACACCTCTACCATTTGTAATCGTACAACAATTTTCACGGCTGAGCTATCTGACACCATTTTTATTCTGTTGAACAATTTCATTATTAATGAAAAATTTGCAATTTTCTCAATTTATCAGTTCCAAAAGTACAAAAGAAATATGACTATCTACACAGACTTTGTATACCACCAGAAGATTGTTAATTCTGTTAGGCTCCATCCCATGCGAGAATAAAGAGAAACAATGGCACGGTTACGAAACTGCTCTGTTACTCAGCATCCCTCCTCTAATAGACTATTATATCCCCTTAAAAACTTTCTACAAAAACTTGTAAACTGCTGAGTGACAAACACATCATTAAAAAGTCCAAAGATACCTTAAAAGATGGGCAAGCTCCAATTGGAAGAGCAAACGAGAAGAGATGGTTCTAACTACCTTTCAAAGATCTTCCGTATTCCAACCTTAAAATACATTATGAGTAAGAATCACATGTCCAATATTTGAGCAAAGGACATATTTTGTCTACTCATATAATATATATTTCCTCTCTGTGAGAGAGGAAATATATAAGATAAAAATGGAGTGGAATGAGCATTCTCATGACATTATCAATATTATTTTATATATGGAAATTTATGCATAATAAGAAATAATTTTTAAAAATTATAACTCCATTTATCTACCCTGCAAACGGAGGTTAACCCAATAAAATAATAAGAGAAAGTAAATGCAGAACACATATTTCTCCGGCTTCCTTATTGTTTTTGAGGCGTTTGTTGTTTTTTTTTTTAACGAAAATAAAAAATTCTTCATCTAAACTTCTCCAGACAGAAAATTATCAAATGGTCACTGTCTAGAAAGGGTGTCTCATTTTAGTCGTTACTTCGAAAATTAACTCGTAAAGTAGGTGAGCCTTATTCAGCATCCCTGTGAGGTTATTATCAAGGTAGAGCTGTGTTCGGATTTTCATCCTCTCAGAGTCGCTCGTGAATTTTTTCCTTTTGAATTTTAGTAAGAAGAAACATTATTCTTCAGCTTTCGATATCATATTCTTCAAGGACTTAGAGCTTTGTTGAAAGAACTATTGGATTAATAGTTGGTTGCAAATAATTTTCGCCTCCGAAACTTCGAGCCAGTCCTTCAGATGCAAGTTAAAGTGAACATTAATTTGTGGGAACGGCTTTTATATGAATATTTTTGTTAATTAGTTCCATAATATAAATAAACGATGTATATATAGCCCAAAACAAATTAAACATATTAACAATATAATTAACGTTATCTTACAGCCATCGACTGGATGGTTCAAAGGTTAAGATGCGTCCGGACTTTCCTCTCAGAGTCCGCTTCGTATGATATCTTTATTTCCTTCTGCAAAAGCTAAGAGAAAATTATCTCTGCTGAGTCATTTCTTCAGGCTTAAGAGCTTTTTGTGAGAGACTTGTAATTATGTATGCAATATTTCGCCTCCGACTCGGAGGCTCTGTCAGGAAGAAATGATATAATTTGTGGGTAACTGGCCTAGATGAAATTATGTTTGTTTAATTCATGATTAACGAATAGAAATCGATGTATATATACCAAAAAATTTAAAATTTACATATAAAGTTCACTTTCACAAAATGTTGTCAACATTTATATAAATTTAGGTCCTTTCATTGAAAAATTTCTTCATACTAAATTGATTCCTCCGCAGATAGAAATAAATTCCCATGTCCACTCTTTCAGAAAGGGTGTCCATTTTAAGTTCCGTAATATAACTTGTAATGCTCCCTTTACTTTTAGAGTTTTTTCGTGATCTTTAGGACACCTTTCTTGAGTAATGTGACATTGATTTTTTCTGGTAGAAGTTTAGTTATTGACCGATTTTCTGTTGTGTCTCGCTGTTAGACAACTGTATTTTGCACAAGCATTTTGTGATAAGTGTGACTCCGTTATAGTTAAATTTTTGAAATTTTTTAATTGTATTATATACATGCGTTTTGGTAGATTTTATGCGAACTGATGATAATATATTATATATATGCCGCGTTCCTCACGGAATATTTAATTTCATTTCTGCCTAAAGATGCCTCGAGTTCAGAGCGAATATTGCAACAAATATACAAAGTCTTCAACAAAGCTCTTAAGTTCTGAAGAAATGATCTCAGCAGGAATATATTTTCTTCCTTAGCTTTCAAAGGATATAACTTCAAATCGATAGCGACACTTCTGTAGAGAAAGTTCCGACGTCGCTTACTCTTTTGACCTCCAGAGAATGGCTGTTAAGCCCCCTACTTTTAGAGTTTTTTCGGACTTATGGACACCCTTCCTGAAGGATCACATGTCAAGCTTTCCTTCTGAGAGAAGTTTATTATGTAATGAGAATTTTCCTGTTTTGTGTCTTTTTAGAAATTTTATTTGACACATCTTCGTGAAGTTACTTTATTATGTTTTAAATTTAAAATTTTTTGGCGGAATTACACTACCTACTTCGTTTTATTATATTGTGGGACTATTAACAAAATATTCATCATAGCCGGTGCAGTCACAAATTTAATTTTCAATTTTCTGCTGAAGAATGCCTCGAGTTCGGAAGGCGTAAATATTTGCAAAAATTACAAGTTTCTTCACAAAGCTTCCTTAAGTCCTTGAATGATTGATACTCTAGCAGGAATTTCAATATTTCCTTCTTAGCTTTTCAATTGAAAAAGAATTCAAAAACCGAAGCGACTCTGAGAGAAAGTCCGAACGCTCTTATCCTATTTGAACTACCAGGATGTGCTGTAAGCCCTTACTTTAGAGTTTTTCTGACTTATGGACACCCTTTCTGAGAAGGGGACATGATTTTTTTTCTGGAGAAGTTTAGATGAAGAAATTTTCTTGTTGTGTCTTTTTTTTTAGAACTTTTTTTTTTACACATTTGTGAAGTTACTTTATAATGTTTATTATAAATTTTTATATCTTTTTTTGGCTATATATTCTCATCGTTTATTATTATGTTATGGAAACTATTAACAAAGATAATTTCACTCATTGCGTTCCTACAAAGCTTAATTTCATTTCTGCCTGTAAGATGCCTCGAGTGGGCGAAATAGTTGCAACATATACAAGTCTTTCAACAACTAGCTCTTAATGTCTGAAGAATGATCTCCCAGAAATAATTTTCTTCTTAGCTTTCAAGGAAAAAGAATCAACGATAAGGCGACTCTTGAGTAGGAAAGTCGACGCTCTTTCATTTGATACACTCATGGATGGAGTGTATAGCCTCCCTTACTTTTCTAACGTAGTTGGGTTCGTGACTTATGGGACACCCTTTCATTGAGAAAAGTGGACATGCGTAAGGGTATTCAGGTAAGAAATTTAAGATTGAAGGGTGATTATCGAAGAGTCTTTTTGTAAAGAGCTTTTTGATTGACACATATTTTTTATACATCTCTAAAATGTATTCCTTTCATCTCTTCGCAGCATCTTCCTTCTCTTTTGACACTATCCCCTTCATCGTCTTTATTATATTTCGGAACTATATCAACTTATTGGAAATAGTGACTATCCAATCTAGCCGCCTTCCTTCCGATCATTTAACATATATTTCTATTCTGCCTTTGAATTATGGGCTACTCGATGTTTGGGCTAGGTCGGAATAATTTATTGCAATGTCTATATCGGTAATATTAACAGACTAGGTCTGGGCTTTGGCGAATCATCATGCTTCTTAAGGTCGGATGAGGTAATAAGAGGTGATCTTCTAGCAGGACATAATTTATTCTTCTTAGTCTTTCCAAAGGAATATATAGTAATTCAATTGAGAGCGATCTCTTGAGACTGGAAAGCCGACGGGCTCTTTTTTACCTTTGCTATACGCTCGCGAGGATGGCTGTAAGCCCCTACTTTTATGAGTTGTTTTTACTGGACTTTTTGAGGTGGGTGATCACTAAATCTAGTTTTTTTTTCTGAGGTACATTGCGACATTTGAGGGGTGTTTTCGGTTTTGTAAAAGTTTGGTCTTTATCTAATTATGCTATATTGGGGTCTGTTGGTGGATGTTTGTCCCTGGTGGGTTTCTAGTTAACTTTGTAGGTTTGACGCACTTTATCATTTGTAACGGTACTTTTCATTATTTGGTGTTAAGATTGTTAATTTATGTTTTGGCATTATATCATCGTTTTTATTATGACTTGTAATGGAATCTTATTACCGTTATGAAAGTAAGTTCTAGTGTCCAGTAGTCCGTCCGTGTGTACAAAGCTTATTATCATTACTGCCCTGAAAGATGCCTCTCGAGTCTCGGCTAGGCGAAATATCGTAGCTAAATAATGGCGACCTTTTCTTGTTTCTTGAGAATGGTGGATCTGAGTCTATATTTTATTTCTGGCGAAAATGTTAGACTGAATAAGATTTTCTAGTTGTGTTTTATTCATTTAGCAACCTGTTTTGAACGGAGCATTTGCGGTGAAGCTTTTACTTTACTGGTACTGATGCGATTTTAAACATTTTTAATTTTTGTTTTCTGGTACTACTTATTAAGTTCACATCAGTTTAGTGCATTTAACTATTATGGGATATCTTACTTTTAAACCAAAAACCATACTTTCATCACTATAGGCCGTTGCCTCAGTAATTCGCACAAATACTAATTTCATTTCCTGCCTCTAGAAGCAATGCCTCGACTTCGGAGGCGAAATATTCAACACATATATCCACACGTCTTATCAACAAAGCTCTTAAAAGTCGCTTCGAAAAACATTGAAATTCTCTAGCATGGAAACTTATCATTTTCTCTATAGCTTTCAAAGGAAAAAGAATTCAACGAAGCGTACTCGAGCAGCGAAATCCCGACTGCTTCTTTCCTTGAACCTCCTAGGATGGCTGTAAGCCCCCTATCTTTAGATGTCTTTTTTCGGACTTAATAGGACGACACCTTTTCCCGGGAGAAGTGGACATTATTTTTCTTCTCAAGAAAATTTAGATGAAGAATTTTCTGTTTTGTTCTTTATTTGTGAGAAACTTTTTTGACGAACATTTTGTGAAGTTCACCCATTATTATATTAACATTTTATAAATTTTATTGGGGCTATTTATTTAACATTCGTTAATAACAGATAATTTTTGTAAATCATGGATCAAGAATTATTGTCATCATACGGCGTTCCGACAAATGTAACTTTCATTTCTGCCTGAAGAATGCATCAGAGGTTCGGAGGCGAAAATAATTGCAAAATATTAACAAGTTCTCAACATAAGCTCTAAGTCCGTGTAAGAATGATCTCAGCAGAGGAATAGATTTTCTTCTTAGCTTTTCAAAGGAAAAAGAATTCAACGAAGCCACTCTGAGAGGAAAGTCCGACGCTCTTCCCTTTGAACCTCAGGATGGCTGTAAGCCCCCTACTTATAAGAGTTTTTTCGGACTTATCGGACACCCTTTCTGAGAAGTGGACCTGATTTTTCTTCTGGAGAAGATTAGATAGAATTTCTGTTGTGTCTTTTTTTAGAACTTTTTGACACATTTTAAACTTCTTACTTAAATAGTTAAATTTAATTTTTTTGGCTATTATACAATGTTTTATCATTTTATGGTAATATGTTAATAGTTCCACAATATAGCCGTTCCCACAAATTAATTTCATTTCTGTCTGAAGATGCCTGAATTCGGAGGCGAAATATTGCAAAAATATACACCCTTCCTGAGAAGTGGACATGATTTTTTTTTTCTGGAGAAGTTTAGATGAAGAATCTTTCTGTTGTGTCTTTTTTTTAGAACTTTTTTGACACATTTGTGAAGTTATGTTATATGTTAATTTTAATTTTTTTGCTATTATCATGTTTATTATTATGGAACTAATTAACAAAATTAGTTCATCATAGCCGTTCCCACAATTAATTTCATTTCTGCCTGAAAATGCCTCGAGTTCGGGAGGCGAAATATTGCAACAATATAATAGTCTTCACAAGCTCTTAAGTTTGGAAGAAATTGATTCTAGCAGGAATATTTTCTTTCCTAGCTTTTCAATAGGAAAAAGAATTCAACGAAGCGACTCTCTGAGAGGAAAGTCCGACGCTCTTTCTTGAAAACTCCAGATGGCTGTAAGCCTACTTTGAGTTTTTCGGACTTTACTGGCCCTTTCTGAGAAGTGGACCATGATTTTTTCTTCAGGAGAATTAGATGAAGTTTCTGTTGGGTCTTTTGTTTAGGAACTTTTTTGACACATTTTGTGAAGTATCTTTATATGTTAATTTTAAATTTTTTTGGCTATTATACATCGTTTTATTATATTTTTGAACTATTAACAAAATATTTCATCATAGCGTTCCACAAATTTAATTTCATGTATCTGCCTTCTACTTCAAGTTCGGGGCCGAAATATTGCAACAATTACACAAGTTCAACAAAGCTCCTTAAGTCCTGAAGAATGATTCTCAGCAGGAATATATTTCTTCTTAAGTTTCAAGTGAAAAGAATATCAATCGAAAGCGAGCCTCTGGAGAGGAAAAGTCGACGCTCTTACCTGTTGAACCCAGGATGGCTGTAAGCCCTACTTTAGAGTTATTCGGACTTTCTGATAAGTGGTTATGATTTTTCTTCTGGAGAATGTTTAGATGAGAATTTTCCTGTTGTGTTTTTTTTAGAACTTTTTTGACACATTTGTGAAGTTAGATTATATGTAATTGTAAGTTTTTTGGCTATATACGTCGTTTTTATTATATTTGAACTATTAAAAAATAATTTCATCATAGCCGTTCCACATAATTAATTCATTTCATGCCCTGAAGATGCCCGTCGAGTTCGGAGGCAAAATATTGCAACAATATACAAGTCTTTTGAGAAGTGGACATGATTTTTTTCTGGAGAAGTTTAGCCAATGAAGAATTTTCTGGTTGTGTTCTTTTTTAGAACTTTTTTTTTGACACATTTGTTGAGTTACTTTATATGTTAATTTAATTTTTTTTGGCTATTATAAATCGTTTTATTATTAGATGAACTATTAACAAATATTCATCATAGCCGTTCACAAATTATTTCATTTCTGCCTGAAGATGCCTCGAGTTCGGAGGCGAAATATTTCAACAATATACAAGTCTTCACAAAGCTCTTAAGTCCTGAAGGAATGATCTCAGCAGGAATAATTTCTTCTTAGCTTTCAAAGGGAAAAGAATTCACGAAGCGACTCTTGAGAGGAAAGTCCGAGCTCTTAACCTTGAACCTCCTCGGATGGCTGTAAGCCCTCTCTTTAGAGTTTTTCGACTTATGACACCCTTTCTGAGGAGTGGATGATTTTTTTTCTGGAGAAGTTTAGATGAAGAATTTTTTGGTTGCGTTTTTTTTTTTAAAGAACTTTTTTTGAACATTATGTTGAAGTCTATTATATTTAAATTTTAATTTTTTTTGGCTAATTATACATCGTTTTATTATATTTGGAACATTAACAAATATTGCATCATAGCGTTCCCACAAAGTTAATTCATTTCTGCCTGATAGATGCCTGCGAGTTTCGGGAGGCGAAATATTGCAACAATATCAAGTCTTCAACAAAGCTCTTAAGTTCTGAAGAAATGATCTCAGCGGAATTTCCTCTCAGAGTCGCTTCAAAGGAAAAAGAATTCAACGAAGCGACTTTGAGAAAGTCCGACGCCCTTACCTTTGAACCTCCAGGAGGGCTGTAAGCCCCCTCTTTAGAGTTTTTGGGACTTATGGACACCCTTTCTGAGAAGTGGACATGATCTTTCTTCTGGAGAAAAGTTTAGATGAAGAATTTTCTGTTGTGTCTTTTTTTAGAACTTTTTTGACACTTTTGTTGTCATTCATTATATGTTAAATTTTAAAATTTTTTTGGCTATTTCTCGTTTTATTGTATATTATTGGAACTATTACAAAATATCATCATGCCGTTCCCACAGAATAATTTTCATTTCTGCCTGAAAGATGCCTCGAGTTCGGAGGCGAATATTGCAACAATATCAAGTCTTCAACAAAGCTCTTAAGTGAAGGAATGATCTCAGCAGGAATAAATTTCTCTTCCTAGCTTTCAAAGGAAAAAGAATTCAACGAAGCGACTCTGAGAGGAAAGTCCGACGCTCTTACCTTTTGAACCTCCAGGATGGCTGTAAGCCCCCTACTTTAGAGCTGTTCGGACTTATGGACACCCTTTCTGAGAAGTGGACATGATTTTTCTTCTGGAGAAGTTTAGATGAAGAATTTTCTGTTGTGTCTTTTTTTAGAACTTTTTAGACACATTTGTGAAGTTACTTATGTTAATTTTTAATTTTTTTTGCTATTATTACCATCGTTTTATTATATTGTGGAACTATTAAGAAAATATTCATCATACGCCATATCCACACAATAATATTTCATTCTGCCTGAAGATGCCTCTCTGAGTTCGAGGCGAAAATTGGCGAACAATATACAGTCTTCAACAAAGCTCTTATCCTGAAGAAATGATCTCAGCAGGAATAAATTTCTCTTTTTCTTAGCTTTCAAAGGAAAAAGAATTCATCGATGCAGACATTGCTTTCATGTCCGACGCTCTTACCTTTGAACTCCAGGATGGCTGTAAGCCCTACTTTAGAGTTTTTTCGGACTTATGGACACCTTCTGAGAAGTGGACATGATTTTCTTCTGGAGAAGTTTAGATGAAAGAATTTCTGTTGTGTCTTTTTTTAGAACTTTTTGACACATTTTTGTGAAATTACTTTATATGTTAAATTTAAATTTTTTTTGCTATTATACATCGTTTTATTATATTATGGAACTATTAACAAAAATATTCATCATACGTTTCCCTACAAATTAAATTGATCGTCTGAAGATGCCTCGAGTTCAGAGGCGAAATATTGCAACAATATACAAGTCTTCAACAAAGCTCTTAAGTCCTGAAGAAATGAAATTGACAGAGGAATATTTCCTTCTTAGCTTCAAAGGAAAAGAATTCAACGAAGCGACTCTGAAAGGAAAGTCCGACGCTCTTACTTTGACTCAGGATGGCTGTAGCCCGTCTACTTAGAGTTTTCGGACTTATGGACACCCTATCTGAGAAGTGGACATGATTTTCTTTCTGGAGAAGTTAGATGAAGAATTTTCTTTGTGTCTTTTTTTTAACTTTTTTGACACATTTGTGAAGTTAATTTAAATATGTTAACATTTTAAATTTTTTTTTGGCTATTATATCATTCGTTTTATTTATTATGGTGAACTATTAACGAAAAATTCACATAGCCGTCCCACAAATTAATTTCATTTCTGCCTGAAGATGCCTCGAGTTCGGAGGCGAAATGTTGCAACAATATACAAGTCTTTACAACAAAGCTCTTAAGTCTGAAGAAATGATCTCAGCAGGAATAGCTTTTCTTCTTAGCTTTCAAAGGAAAAGAATCCACGAAGCGACCTGAGAGGAAAGTCCGACCTCTTTCCTTTGAACCTCCAGGATGGCTGTAACTCTCCTACTTAAGAGTTTCGGACTATGATCACCCTTTCTCTGAGAAGTGGATCATGATTTTTCTTCCTGGAGAAGTTTAGTGAACGATTTTTGTTGTGTCCATTTTCTTAGAACTTTTTTGGACACATTTGTGAAGTTACTTTATATGTTAATTTTTAAATTTTTTGGCTATTATACATCGTTTTATTATATTATTATTATTATGAAACTTGTCCTTTAAAAGGAAATTAACCGATATATATCGAACGAACGATGTAATCGATTTTTTCTCGTTTATTTCCAAGGCAATCGAGCGTCAGAGTTGCCCAACCACTTTTTTTTAACTAAAGGAATACCCAAGATTAAAATCGCAAACGATGGAAAGAGTCAAGGGTCCTCCGCCTCAGCGGGGACGTACGGGGTGACGAACCCACCGTCGGTCGAGCCCCTTAAAAAAAATAAAAAATAAAAAATAAAACAATTAAATTAAAAATAAAATGCAACGTTAGGCAACTCTTGCGCTCTTTTCTTTGGAGTTTTTGCTAACATCGTGAACTGCAGGGTGCACGAGGAGCGTTCGGCGGAATTTCAATATCAATGTCTTTTATGTAACTTCCTTTTAAATGGAGTATGCATTATTACTATTATTATTATTATTATTATTTTATTATTATTATTATATTTTTACTTATTATGTATTATTAATTATTTTATTATTATATTATTATTATTATATTATTATTTTATATCTTTTATTTTTATCTTTTATATTATATTATTATTATTATTATTATTAATTATTATTCATTATATTATTTATTATTATTATTATTATAATAATTATATTATTATATATTATTATTATTATTATTATTATATTATTATTATTATTATTATTATTATTATTATTATTATTAATTATTATTATTCATGTTTAAACTGGAAAATTTTAGCAATCCATTTCACTTTTCACTTTTTCTTTAATAAATCAATATTGATTAAATTTGCCCTTTTACATTATCATAAACAATATCGAACAAGCAGTAAAAGAAATCTATAAAGTGTATTAAATAAATGCAATATTTAATATAAATTAATATGCGCTAAGCTCAAAAAACCTTAATATATGGTCTTTTCTTCGTGTACTAAATCTTTTCTTTTTCGCGAACCATAAGTGCTTGAGAATTTGAATATTTTCTTTCTGTTTCACAATATTTATGATGGTTTTACCAACCTTGACAAAATTAGGTTTGCGAAATACAATAGAACCTATATATATATATATTATAATTTAATATAATATATATTAATATATACTATATATATATATATATTTTATT
Organism: Trachelipus rathkii; assembly: GCA_015478945.1. Lineage (NCBI taxonomy): Eukaryota > Metazoa > Arthropoda > Malacostraca > Isopoda > Trachelipodidae > Trachelipus > Trachelipus rathkii. Next base: position 26,455 of record JABUQX010087386.1, read on the forward strand.
ATTAATAATATTATAATATATATATATATGTATTATATATATATATATGTTATACTATAATAATGAATATAATATTATATATATTTATATATATATAGTATATTATATATATATATATATATATATATTATATATATATAATAATATATATATTATATATATATAGATCATACTATATTGAAGCGGTATAAGACTTAAGTTTGTCAGTAGTAATAATGAGATTGTAATGTCCTTGAATTAAACATATACTTAGAATCCTTATATATATAGAGACAAAAATAAATACTCTTTTCAACAAGAGGTTTGTAAAGTTTAATATTCAAAGTGATATAAGGAATTTATAAGGAATATTAGCAGAATATTTCGACGCAATCTTGATCCTCTTTCAGCTGCTATTTTATATAAACTAAATTAATATTAATATAAATACATAATAATTAAAATTATCACAAAAGTTTTGGTTTCAATTTTTTGAAAAAAGGGAGGAGTTAAGATGTTGTCAATGATGGGATCTATTTGGTGAATCATTTCCTTTGTATATTATAATTAGTGAATTGTCTTATGCAAATGGAATTGAATGGATTCGGTAAAATCTTCTAAGGTGAAGGTTTTCAATGTTAACAATGGGTGTAATGTGGTCTATGTTGATAGTATGGTTGTGGGTAGATCTGTGTATGGTAAGGGCAGAGTTAGGGTTGTCTTGAAGTAGGTCATATTTGTGTTGGTAATTACGGCGGGTGAAGTCATGTGTTTCTCCATGTATATGCTGTTACAGTGGGCACAAGGTATTTTGTAAGCACATTGAGAAGTAAAGGTGTTGATATGAGATTTTGGTTTCAATTTTTTTTTGAAAGGAAGAAGATTTGAAGATCCGCGGATCAAATCATAAATCCCTCAGACTATATTTTAACCAATGATGAGAAAATAATATTAGGATATTGTCTTTCGTTCTCTCTACAACAATTTGACCCACTTAAAAAATTCTTTTTAGATTTGATACTTGGAAAAACGCTAATTCTTTACACTCATATAGCTTTCACTTCCTTTAAGGTTTTTTAACCTCTAACTTTCTTAATACTCTTTCTTCTAAGACTTGTCCTAAAAAATTCTATAATGCTCTTTCCTCCCTTCTCAAAAACAACAATATTGTGATCTCTCGCTCTGACAAAGGGAATAATATAGTAACTCTTAACGCTCTTTGATTACACTAACAAATGTAACACCCTTTTAGATGATAACAACACCTATTCCATCTTACCAGAAATCCATTAAAAAAATTCTCAAATTCTTTTTTAACAATAACTTAAACATTCTTGTTCTCTGCATATTTTACACAATGAACTTAAACCCACTCTCCCTAAACTCTCTCAATAGCATACCCAAAGCACATAAAAAAATATACCTCTTAGACGATCATTCAACATTGACTCACTACTTATAATTTGCATCCAAATGGCTAGCTATGTCTTTTAAAACCTCTAATAGGAATTTCCTCTCCTTTACAAACAACCGCAGATTTATATTTCTAAAAAGAAAAAGCATCAACACCACTACTTCCAAACTTCTAGTTTCGGATGTGTATCACCTTAACTTCTGTATTTCCTTTACCATCACTCTCTATGAGATCGTTCGAATTAATGAAAAAAGCATATTCTTTCACAATCTTTCCTCTCATCAACATTATTTATTACCTTGACCATTACTTTCAGTTTAACAACTTTTTCAAACAAAACATGATCACAGTATGGGATCTCCTTCCCTATCCTTGCCAACATCTTCATGAACTTTTAGAAATCTATCACATTCTCTCCCACCCTCTTCTCACTAATGTTACTTTGTACAGATATGTGGATGATATTTTTCGTAGCTGTACCTTTGTATTATGTCAATTATAACATCCACCTAAAATTACATTTAAATATAGAACATTGCAACTAACAACACTTACCTTTAGACACTCTTTTATATGGTCCGACACCATAAACATACAACAAGGTCTATAGAATAAACCCACTTCTAACTTCTTTATACACATGTTCTCCCATTCTCTTAACGTAAAATTGGTACCGTTAATCTACTTTTATTCCTTAGAGCTTTAAAGGATTTGTCCCACCCTACCTCCAAAATATTTAATTTATCTCTCAACTTTCGTAACTATACTATCCACCAACAATTATCACGAATACTGCTCTCACGTAAGGCGAAGACTGAACTTTTATCACCTTCCAACCTCCTCGTGATAATACACATACTTACTACTTTCCTTTACCTTCGTCTTCTCACAATTTTTTGCAAAAAATTCTTTCTAAACTATCCTTACGGTCATTTCAGAATCTTCTTCTCCAAAAAATTTTAAACAAATCTCATACTAACACCTTTACTTCAATGTGTTTACAAAAACTAGTGGCCCACTGTAAAGCATATACATTGAGAAAACACAATTGACTTCACGCCGCTGTAATTACCAACACAAATATGAACTACTTCAAGACAATCCCAACTCCCTCACCTTACACAGATCTACCCCCAACCATACTATCAACATAGACCACATGACACATCATTATTAAATTAAACATCCTTCACCTTAGACAAATTTACCAAATCCTTTGCATAAACATTTTCACTAATATAATATAACAAGAAACTGGCTCAACAAATTAGAATCCCATCAGTTAACAACATTCTACTCCTCATCTTTTTCAAAAATTAAAACCAAACTTTGTGTATTTTAAATTTATTTATGTATTTATATGAACCTAATTCCGTAATATAAAAATAGCGCTGCAACAAGACAAGAATGGTCTAGAAGTTCTGCTAATAATCCTTAATAAATTTCTTGATATATTTTGATATAAATTTACAATCTCTTATTAAAAGAGTATTGATTTTTCTTCTATTATATAAGAATTTTACAAGTATATTTTAATTAAGGCATTAACTATATATAATATATATACTATATATATATATAATATATATTATAGTATATATACTATAATATATATATATAATATATAATATATATATTATATATATGTAACCTCTTCTCTTGGAAGAAATGTGTCTGTTGGAACAACTGCAGAAAGTTTTAACAATTTGTCATCTAGGTCTTGTTTGACGGTCTCTGAGTACTGCTTAACACTCCAGTCATTTCTGCTTCTTGAAGTAGGTGTGTATATAACTCCATTTTTCCGATACCTGTTGCAAGTAGAATAACCAAAGTCAAATTTCAAATTATAAGAGATCTGACTTAAAAGAGTACCTACCAACTTTTTTTTCCTTAAAGTAACTAAAAAAAAATTTTTTTTTTCTTGGTTTTTATGATTTAAATGGTTTTTGGCTTTTTCTAATAAAAAAAAAGTGCCCTATATGAAAGCATAAGCTAAAACAACCTGAGTATATATTTATATAGTTTATTTTAAGAAATTGATAACAACAAAATGCGATAACAACGAACAAAAACTTTTAACTTTTAGCCCTTTTTTGTGAGTTAGAGAATTGCTGTTGAGATGTTAAAGTAAACAAACATTTTTAGGGATTATTTTCAAAGTTATACTTGAAAGGGAGGAATTTTTCAAACATTTTTTCTGACTCAAATTTTCAAATATAATACAGATTGCCAGTATATATTTATCATTTATATTTTATATAATTTGAAATTGAGAATTCAAAAAGAATATTGTGTTAATAGTATGAAAGAAATATTTCTGTCTATATATATATATATATATATATATATTTATATATATATATATATATATATATAATATATATATATAATATACTATATACAAGCTAAAATACACATAAACTATTTTATATATATATTATATATATAAGTATATCAAAGGCGATCCTATATCTCGTGCTGCTGGGTGCTTTAGCAACGAGTTAACCATTATAGAAGATTGATCTTTCAAATTTCATATTTACGCATTAAAAATCTAATTTTTGGGTGAAAATTGGTAAATAAATGAAATATAAATCATGTACAATATCAAAAAGATTATGTAAATATCGAATACAAAAAAGTATACAGTATCTTCGCATAAATAGCTAATTCTTCAATCTTAAAGATGAACTAATTCGTTGCTCTAGTGAAAATAGCGGAGACTGGTATTGCGTGAGAAATTTAGAGCATAAAATTGTTATATTGTAGCCTTTGGCATCTCTTAAGTTACATTATGATGTTGACAAAGGCAGAAAACTTACAAAATGAAAAGTGAATTGTAATAGAACTTAAACTGTATTTTAATTATAATATTATATATATATATATATATATATAATATATATATTATATATATATATATATATATATATATATAGTTATATATTATAATATAATATCTATATATAATATATTATATAGTATATTATATATTAAATGTACTATATATATATATATATACTATATATATATAATATATATATAATAATAATATATATATATAATATTATATTATCTATATATATATATAATAATTATTTATATCAATATTTTATATTTATATATGTATATATTATAATATATATATATATAATATATATAATATATATTATATATATATATATATATATAATATTATATATATATATTATATATAATATAGGTTTTATGCGGTAAGACCATTTGGTTAAACAGTTTGGTTTAACCACATAAAAAAACCAATGTTTAAACATAAAAAAACATGCATAAAATATTTAAAAATACTAATTTATTAAGGATTCTTCTTTAGCATGTTTGATATATTTTTTCGAACTTCCATTTTTGTCTAATCTAAAAAAAATTTCTCCTGATTTTATATTATTGTGAGAAGAAATTAAAGACCTAAAATCATAAATAATATATATATATATAATAGTATATTATATATTATATATATAATATATATAATATATAATAATATATATATATAATTAATATATTATATATTATATAATATATTATATATATACTATAATATATTGTAAATTGTAACATGTTTAAAACCTGAATCTTGTTTCGAGCAACTTGGGATTCATTTTCTACGCCATCGATGCCACATTTCAAAATTTTATAATAAAACTTCATGTGTGGAGTATGTGGCCACAGCATTAACCAAGCCAGAAGGCAATGTACTGTAAACTAAGTGATGCGTTTATATTTGGAAAAATAATTACATGGAGCTAGACAGCTTAATCCACCACCCAACAGACAAGATTTAGCAAAGTAAAAAGGAGGTATCCAGGCAGTAACAGAAGCTTACTTATTGGCGTCATCTTTTTTAACCAAGATTCCGCAGTACTTCCAGAGGATGATTATTCAAAAGCAATGGAATTTATGGAAAATGAGTATCCTGAACTGATATACATTTGTATAAATTTTAAGAGCAATTATCCTCATTTTAATAAAAGGTTACCTATTGATGATCTCTGTTGTCAGTCAGTGAACTCTGTCATCCTTGTGTTCAGATCTCTCAAAGATGAAAAATTAGAGGAGAAGGTTATACTATAAAATTAGAAGCATATTGTCAGCAAATTCATCAAATGCTAATGTTTGAAAGGGTATTTTCAACTTTCAGACTTGTGCACAGCAACATTAGTAATAGGTTTGGGAACAGCTAAGCAGGGAAATTAGTTTTTGTATAAAAGTCTTAATGATAATTTCAGTTTAGACTTTTAATGATGAACCTCTCTCTCTCTCTATTATCTCCTCCTCTTCTCTCTCTCTCTCTCTCTCTCCTTCTCTCTCTTCTCTCTCTCTCTCTCTATATATATTATTATAATATATATATATAATTATATATATTAATATATATATATATATATACTATATATATATATAAATTATTATAAATAAATATATTTATAATTTCTAAATTAAAAATAAAATATGAAATTGTATATTTTAAATAAAGCAAATCGATGATAATATATATTATATATATATATATTATTATAATATATATATTATATATATATATATATATATTATATATATATATATTATATATAATATATTATATATTAATATATATATATTATAATATATATACTTTATTATATAATAATATATATTATTATATAAATATTATATAATATATATATATATTATATATATATATTAAATTATATATATATAATTATATTATATAATTCCTAGTATTCAAATCTAAAGGTAATTTAGAATTTGGGTTTTTGGTCTTTGGAAAAGAATTCGTTAATGGACTTTTTTTTCTGATTTTTTTGGAGTTTTTTTTTTTTTTTTTTGGTTAAGATTTGCATATAATACTTTTTTCAGTAGAGTTTATATATATAATATACTCTATTTTTTACTTTATAAGTTTATGTAAAACTCAAAAAATAAAATAATATTTTAACCAGTTTACAGTTATCAAGAAAATTTGAAATTTTCACAGAATATAAAGAAGAATTTAAGGATTTTTAAAATATGTGTTAGCACATGTGGATAACAGTTTCCCCAGTAGTGATTTGTGCCTTTAAAATCTATTAAAGCCATTAAAAGCTACATTATAAACATTCAATAATTAAGCATTAAAAATCCCAAAAAAAAACACAAAAATTATATTCATTTTGTTATTGTTTATTAAAAATAAACAATTGGTTTTTTTTGGTATTGAAAGTTTCTGGTGACTATATAGTATATAGTATATATATATATATATATATAGTATATATATAATATATATATAATTAATATATTATATATATATTATTATATAATATATATTTATTAATATATTATATATATTAATTATATTATAGTATATATAAAGGGTACACGATCGACAGCCAAATTGAAATCCGGAAGTTGCAACCGGTTGCAAATGTTTCAAAGCAACATTTTGCAACATCCGGGTTTTCAAGAATGATTTGTCAAAGTTACGGTTTTTAAGGTCGGTTAGACCGATTTTAAAGTCTGGAAGACCGATTTCGGATGTTTTGAACCTGAACTCAAGGGTTTAGCACCCAAAAGGGGCTTTTTGGTTCCTGCAAGGATTTAATATGATCGGTATATCATTTTTTATGATTCAATCTGAGGTAACCAACTGTTTGTACCCCATATCGATGTTTAATTCGTCTTTCATCGTGCTCTGGTTGATTTTTAATGAAAAATTAATCGAAAGAAAATCACCACTATTATTTAAAATTCAGTCGATGTATCGTTGTAATAAGTGTACAGGTTCATCGAAATTTTTTCTTGCGTATATATAATATTATATATATATATATATTAATTATATATATATATAATTATAATATATATATATTTTATATATATATATATATATATTATATATAATATATATATATATATATTATATATATATATATATAATATATATATATATATATATATTTTATATAAATATATATAATTATATATATATATTTATATATATAAATATATATATTATATATATTATATTATATATATATATATATTATTATATATATATAATATAATATTATATTAGTTATATATATATATATATCATATAGATATATATATACCGGGTTAGGTTTATCGTCAGTCTGAATAAATTTGGCCCCGCAGGGTGATGACGTATCCGTCACCCCCACGGGGGGGGGTCTGGCCCGCTAAAATAGGAAATGCCCCGTTAGAAGGATGAAACTCTTTGAGATCTGAATGAGGAAGAAGGAGTAGGAGAAGGGAGGCAGGCTGGAATTCGGAGTCGGAGTCAGGGACCCCAGGTCATTTAAATGTAGATTACTAGTATCCGTTTTTTAAAGTTTTCTTTACATTTAATATTTTTGTGGTAATTTTTTTGAATTTTATTTAATTTAAAATTTTGTTTATTTTTGTTAAATTATTTGTTTTAAAAACTTTTTTTTATATTTTTTCTTTTTATTTATTTTCATGTTTATTTTATTTAAAAAATATATTTTTTTTAAACTTTAATTTATCTTTTTGTTTTATTTGTTTTAAACATTTTGCTTACTAAAATTTTTATTTTTTTTTCTTAAGTGTTTATAAAATAAAAAATGCATGGTTTTACAACCTAAAAGCAGTAATCAGTGATCTCAAGCTAATCAAGACAACCCATCCATCATGTATGAGGATACATAAGCACAGCTTTGGCTGTGCTTAGTCGGCTAACACCTTCTTCGGGGTACCGAAAGGATTCTTCATGCATTTATCTGGGAGTGATCTCCAAGAGAACTCACTGGACTGGAAAAAATTGTTCGGTTAATGTAATATATAGGTTGAGATTGTTCATGTGTGGTGAGGGCATATCGTGAAAGCTTTTTGTAAACATCATGAAAGTAACCCTAAGATAAACCTACCGTATAAGCCCTAACTGAACATCTGTGTCGTATAACCTCAAGCCTTGGTGTGTTTATATGCTATGTTAGTTACTTTAATCTGTTTTTAAGTATTGGACGTTTGTTAACTGTTTTGTGTTCATTCGTGCGTAGTATGTTTAGTTGCTGTTGTTACATTAATGTTCTTAGTTCAGGTTATGCAATGTGTTAAGCTTTAATTAATGTGAAAACTTTGCTTTGTCAACATATATTTTGAAGTACGTTGTTCAATATTTAGTTAGGTTATTAATAACATAATATTACCTATGTAAATATTAAATTAACATTGATATGACATAGATGTTATAGAAAATGGGAGATAGGCTAAGTTTTACGGTCAATGTTAGTTATAAACGTTTGTTAAATATTAATATGGCAATGTAAAATTAACACTGAAATGTTAGAGAATGATAAGTTTTGTAAGATATTACTGTGTTAGCTGGTGATGATCGTGTTAAAACTGGGTTAGGTTAGGTTTGCTGAGTAATGTAGGTTGGACGAGAACTTTGCTAATGTCTTACGTTTTATTCATAGTTCAAAATGATTTTATATTATATGAGTGAAATTTTGATGAAGGTAGTATCATTCATGTTCAAGATGCTGGTATCTTGATAGATTGGTACTTTAAGGGATTTTGTTAGATAATCTGCTTTAGGCTTGCTTGTGATGATGTTGGAAAAAAGTGGGGATAGATTTTGAGTTTTTTGTATGCACTGTTAAGCTACTTTACATTTGATAAGTAAGGAACTTTAATGTTGGCAGCTTATTCATACGTGAAGGTTGTTAGGTTTGCATCGTTGTACATTATCTCTTAGTCAAGTTATGATACTGTTAAATTGTATTGATTTGAAACTTTGTTACGTTAGCATATATTCATCTGGTCCTGTATGATATATTATGGTAGGTTAGATATAGTTTTTGGTTAAATATTCTATGCTAATTCGTAAAATAACAATGAATGTTAGAGATATGTTTTGAAAAAATGTGAATAGGTTAGGTTCTGTATGCAACTGTTTAGTTAACGAATACCTGTTGTTAAGTAAGGATACATTGGCAATGTTTAGCAATATTATCGAGCGTAGGTGTTAGGTTTGTCGTTGACATTAATATTTCTTAAGTATTGATACGGTGAAGTTTATTGATCGGTGAAAAGTGTAGTAACGTTTCTTACTACTATTCGTTGGGATTTATGAATAATGGGTAAGCATTTGATAAATTTTGTTTAATATGTAGCACATGTTAATTACTATGCTAATGTAGAATAAATGATAGTTAGGATAGTTTTGATAGAAGTGTGAATAGTTCATTCTGTATGCAATGTTAGTTACTTTACTGTTGTTCGAAAACGAACCAGTAATGTTGGCAGTTTATTCTGCGTAAGGTATGTTAGGTTTGTCGTTGTACATTATATTCATAGTTCAGGATATGATATGTTAGCTTTATTGATGTGAAAACTTTGTTACGTTAGCATATATTAGTGAGCAGGTATGTAAAATAATTTTATGGAAATTTTTTCAAAAAACTTATGTTTTTGGTTATGTTTTATTGAAAAATGATACTTGAAATAGATTGATAAAGATCAATAGATCATGGAGGGTGGGAGAGGGTGGGATGCGGTGGTTTGATTTTTACTGATTTACTGCGAAAAAATTTTTAAGTTATAAACATAAAAAGAATAAAAAATTCAGTGAAATATATATTTTTAAAACATAATAAAATTAAATAAAAGTTTTGTGTTGTGTTACACAAAATATGATTTGAATCAATATATCAATAGATCAATAGATCATGGATAGGTGGGAGGGGTTGTTTGATTTACTTATTTACTTACTTACTGCTTTAGGTCTGTAAACTGCATTTTAATGTTTTTAAACTATGAACATAAAATTTAGTAAAACAAAATGTATTAAATTAATAAGTAAATCTAAATATAAGTTTTGAAAAATAAAATCTTTTAAATAAAATCTTTCAAAATAAATAAAAATAAAAAAATTAAAAAAAACAGTTTTAAAACAAAATATTTTTTTAACAAAAATAAATAAAAATTTAAAATAAATAATAATTAAAATAAAAAAATTTAGTAAAAATATATTTTAAAAGAACCTTTTAAAAATAAATATAAATCAATAAATTGTAATAAATAAATTAAAATAATTCGATAAATACATAGAAAATGCAAAAGCAAATCATTTTAAGAAATCCATTTCAAAAATATAATAAAATAAAACTTTGACATAAAAAATTAATATAAAAAAATTAAACACATAGTATTAAAAGTAAAATGAAACTATAAAAAAAAATAGCAATACAAGTATATATGTATGTTTCAACTTAAAAAGAAATATATTAGTTGGCTTGAAATAGAAGAAAATGATGAAACGTTGATCTTGAGTGTAAGGTCTTTGTGTTAAGATTCATATATATTGCATGACATATAATTACGTATGTACTTATTATTATTATAGCTGAATTTATTCCATTTTTAAATTTGTATAATCCTTTAATGAGTACACCAATTTGGTTTAATTCCAGATCTTGGGTTTTTTCCTTGTCTTCTTTCCTTCTTGTCCCGTTTGGGAATTGTGAATATTTCTGGGGACGCCCCCGGGGGTTCCAGACACCCCTACGATCTTGAAACTATCAATATTCTAGATCTTACGATGCTAATGAATGATATTTTGATACAAGTATGGGTTAAACGAATATTTATTAATCAGCACCGCACGGTTCCGGTACCGGTGCGGTGTCCACCTCCGCTCTCCTCAGAACTCAGACTCCTACTCCACTCTTTCCTTCTCCGAATCCGACTCAGACTCCTTTCTCCATTTTCTCTTATGAATTTCTTTTTAGAGGCGGGACCCCCCGTCTGGGTGAGCGAACTCTGACTCGGGCATCGACCTGTCTTATCCCTCCTCTCTATCAATCTCAAATTCCATCTTCTACGGGCAATTTGAATCTATTTTAGGGCCAGCCACATCCTCCGAGGGGTGCATGGATACAGTAACTTCGTACGGTCATCACTGACGGACGACTCAAATTTGGGTGGGTACGGTAAACCTAACCCTGGTATTTATATACAAACGCAGAGAAA